>WOFM01000526.1:1845150-1901534 GCA_011428145.1 Ericerus pela | reverse complement strand
AAAAAAAAAATCAATGTGGATAAAAAATTAAGTGTAACTGTTAGTGAAAACTTTCAAACTTAATTAACCTGCACTCCCAGTTTTTGGAGTATCCACATCCCAGAACTCACACTACAACCCTAAAGCAGAACTGAAAACTGACCTTTAATTGACTAGGTCGACAAATGAAACATTTAGTTAAAACTTTTTAAATTGATTACAGCTCCCAGTGTCTTGTGTTTTATTTTCTCATAACTCACATTGCAACCCGTAATCATAACTGAGAACTAAGTTATATAGAAACAGTTCCAGAACCTACACTTTTAATGAAAACTTCCGAACTTGTTTAAAGCTACAAATTTTTTGAGTTTTAATTACTCCTAATTCATACCATAACTCCAAAGAAGAATTAGGAATTAACTTTAAAAAAAAAACAGGTCCAGAACAACAACTTTTAGGTAAAACTTTTGAACTTGGTTATAGCTCCTAGTTTTTTGAGTTTTCACTTCTCAGAACTCACACTACAACCATAAAGCAAAAATACGAACTAACTTTCAACAGTACTGGTTCACAACTAAAACTTTTGGTTGAAAACTTTTTAACCTGTTTATGTTGGACTTTGACTATATAGTAATGGACAAGTATAGCTCCATAAGAAGCTCCATAAGAAGCTTCTTAAGACCAATATACTTTTTAATGTCAAGATATGCCGGCCAAAAAGTAGACAACCCTAACGTACCTTTTAGGTATTCTTAAAGTTTTTCTTGAATTCACTAATTTAGAATACATCTGATAAAGGTATCACTTAAATTTACAAGGAAAGCTACATAAACACAAAGCAAAGTACGTCGAAAGGTACGCTCTGGTTGTCTATTTAGCGCCGGTATGTTTAACCATAAATCGTATTTTTTTTTACTAGTCCAGTACTGTATAGACAAAGATATTGGGCTATGGGTCCAATAATCTCACCACACACACATTCTGACTGCCACTCACGATGTTAGACTCGATCGCTCATAAGGCAACACTGATTAATAATATTATATTCACTACCTAGGTATATTCATCCATTCTAATAATCAGATTTGTAGACCACTGTCTTATTACTTTTATTTCTGTCGTTAATACACGCTTTACACTCGATCGAAATACATCGACTCGTTATTTTTCTTGTCAACACCATCTCGACCTCAACAGTTTACAGCTACCAGTTTTTTAGTTTTCACTCCTTAGAACTCACATTACAACCCTTAAGCATAAATTAATGAGAATGAGAACTGCCTTTCAAAAGAGCGAATAGGCTACAGAACGAAAACCTTTAGCGAAAACTTTATAAGGAAATTGTTTAAACAGATCTCAGTTTTTTGAGTAATCAAATTTTGAGAGCAGTTAGCAGATTCAGGTATTAACCGACTTTAAAAAACAAATGAAATTATCAAATCGATCTGTAGAATTATAAGGCTATAGGCTTTTTTTTTTTTGTTGTTTTCTTCAGTCCGAAAATTTGAACATATTCACCCCCCCTAGAAATAAATTTTCGGTACGTCATTGAAAACGGTCAATCTTTGGCCCGTGTAAAAAAAAAAACTGATTACGTCACTGATTTCAACAGTATCCAACTAGAATGCTGAACATTTTTGTGAGTTCTTTTTTGATTTCTTTAATTTCAGTATCTAAGTATGAGACGAAGGGATGGTTGGGAAAATTAATTCAATATTTAAATCATCAATCGATACGCCTATAGAATGTAGAACTTTCTCGGAGTTCGCAGTTAACTTAGAAATGTGTGTTGTTTCCTCAAAATAGCCTGTTCATAAAACGAAATTTTTATTACTTTCCAAGAGTAAGCAGGTAGGCTTGCTATTATACAGACGAAGAATAAATTTTTCTTCTGCAAATTTAAACGAAATTTCTATCTAATACGTCTTAGAATATTTAAACATATCAAGATTCGAGAAAGTAAGCACTTGGTTAGAAAGTTTTCATTTGGTATAGGCGGGGCCTATTTGTTCAGTTTAACATTACAAGCATCCTACTCGTGTTTTCAGAATAACCATCAGATTTAGTGCAAACATTTTCGGTCTTGTTCATACGGAAATTACCCAAAAGAAATATTCTATTACTATCTGTAGCATACCCAGTAAAAAAGGCTCAGGTGGTGATAACAATTTTTTATTAATTTGTTTCATGAAAATCATAAAACTGATAGGCGTAGACTACAATTTTGGAGAATGTCGCAGTACCTCAAAAACTCACTCTCAAAACACCATTGATTATTATTATTATTATAATACTAAAAACCCAAATATAATTTCTTGATTTTTATTTAGCAGTTTATTTAGTGTCTATTATGAATGTGGTATGAATTTTAATTTTTCTGTATAACAAAGCATTATATCTGCTTAAATTAATTAATAGCTATAAGTAACAGATATTATCTGATGGGTATGGCCGATCATCACCTAATAATAAAAGTTAAAAACTTCAAACCCCCTAAATCATTTGCGCACACGAGGACCCATTTTAAAACCTAAATAAAATAAAGTAAAATTCAAAATTATCTCTCAAATAATAAATCTATCATTTAGCCTAGGTTCGTTCACGTCGAATATTTTTCCTCTCTCCATTCAACTTATTTTTAATTAACTTTTTCTTTCCTCCTGTATCACTGTTCATTTATCTCCTCCACGGTGGCTGCGTACCTCAGTACCATCTCTTATTATAATTTATCTCCCTCTCTTTTTTGTCTCTCACAGAACAGCCAATTTTAATACATTCAATGTAACTTTTTCTGCTGCTACCTTCAACCGGCGTTTATTTCTTATGTAGGCAAGAATGTATATTTTTTGTCACCTTTTTGTTATCTTTTTTGTATTATTTTCAAATTACAACATGATTTCTTCTACGAGCACGTGCTGATTTATTCACTAGTAATGGGCCGCCTCAAATCAAACTTAGGTAAAGCAATTTGATTTTTTTTTGAGTATCATCTCGGATGCACGGTCTTTTTGGTAATTTTTATCAATGCGTAGTATTAAACGTTAAAACAAAAACCTGGCCAACTGTGCAGGCTTTGACTAGGATACTTTGCAACCATTATGCATAGTTGATGGTTTGCAGCCTTAGTTCCCTATTTCATTGTGTTATGGGTGAAATTGTGTGTATATATGTTTCGAGTTGGTCATTATACCCACCCAGGGTCGCCAACCACATATCAGGTATTAATCATTCATTGAAAAAGTCGAGGCTCCATTTTGACAATGTTTGTGTCAATTTTCACCATTTCTGAGGCACACGTCTTCAGCATAAATCAAAAAATTCATGAAATAAGAAACACCAACATAATTATGTAAACTAATCAGTAAATTGCACTGAAAATAGGAGCCACCCAGAGATTTATTTTGGACTTTTAACTACGTGAAATTTTTTTTCTTTACAACGAATTCGTATGAAGTAGACTTTCATAACTTTTGGCAACTTCATCGGTTTTTTCCTTGTAAGCTCATTTTTATGCAATTACGCATCGACCATGATGAATTTGTGGATAGACCTATTTCACTTCTACGTAGACTAAGTGGAGCTAGTTTAGTTTCAAAAAAATAAATGATGCTACCGACCCCTTTTATGTACTTACTTGATAAACAACATGATTTTGTAAACAAAGTTTACGTCTCAAAAACTTCCATACCTACTTAATAAACACAAATTTCTTTCTGATTGGAGCTTATTCGAAGAAAAAGTTTTCCAATTTCAATTCTAAAAGCTGGAAAACGTAATTTTTTTTTTTTTTTTCGGTGATAAAATATAAAAACGTTTTTCGCAGTTGACTTAAAACCCTTTTAACGTTTACTCATCGGTTATTCTGCAATGAGATAATTAAAATCATGACTCGTCTTACGAATTATAAAACTCTTCGAATTAAGCAAAAGCATATGGTCCACCAAATTTTGTATGCGGTCGACGATACAATCTCGGCAAGAGTCAAATATTCGCGGATGAAGAAAAGTTTGTGAGGTTGAAAAATGTTTGTAAATTCAAATATTCGAGAATTTAATTTCAATTTTATTCTTTTTTTTTAATGCAAGGATTCGTTTTACGAGCCTTCACGTTTTTTCCCTTACACCCACAGAAGGGAAGTATTGACAAAATTCGGTTACAATTTAAGTTTAAAGAAAAATATAATAAATTGAAGCAACACGTAAAGACTGTAGGTTTATGAAATTCTCAAACTTTTTCCTTTTTACTTTTTCTTTTCTTCATCTATTTGATTGACGAGAAGAAATTAGTTTATTGGCAAGTTTTTCTTATTTTGTTTCGTTTTCTTTCTTTGGAGATATACCTACCTATACCTACGTAGTTGAATAAAAACTGATTTCTATTTTTATAAGAAACACGTGAAAAGTTTCAGCAGAGTCATGGTCTACTTATAAAATGAGAAGTTTTTCGACTGAACCATAAGGGACATTCCAAAATTTATGTCTCCTTTCTTTCTACTTTTTCTTTGAATCTCTAAAGTCTGAACAAATATTTAAAATTTGGAGAAAGAACTCACTTGAGTGTGGAAATTGACAGGAATAAATAATAATGATACACCCAGTGAATTATGCTCACTTTAGAAAGAGGGGTTACTAAATATATATATTTTATTCAATATTTACATAAAATGGAGGAGTAAGATGCAGTTTTTCACGATTTTAAATGGGTAATTTTTTTTTTTTTTTTTTGCATTACGATGAGAAAATTCTGTCGAATGATAACAAAAACACGCAATTTGAGATAAAAACACGATTCAAAAAGTGGTCAAAGTGGTCGTTTACTTCTGAGACTAACTCTGGAAGTTGAAGATGGTTGAGTATTCACTGAGGATGTAGCATGTGGGACTGAATTTGACCTTTTTTCTTTATTATTTTTATTATTTTCTTTTATTATTACTTTTTCTGTTTAGTACTCACGTCTGATAGCGCAGGTACCCACTGCTGGCTACCTGAACTCGAACCACCATATTTTTCTTTCTTCTTAAACTCTTTTCTTCTTTTTCTTTTTTCGACAGTTCCATTCTTGACACCATTGACTTCATATGGCTGATTTTACACTCGTCATAAAATTATGATTTTTTTACTCGATTTCCTTTAAAATGGAATCAATAATTGTTATAAATTTTGTCTTTTTTTGAAACCTCTTTTGACTTAATCGCGGTCAAAATTTGTGGTATTTGCTTTTTAAAGTATGCTGGCACTTCTGCTTACTACGTTTCTTTGAACCTGGTTGCTCAAATGCTTTCTCTAATTAATATATTTTCCGGTTCCTAATTTTGTAACATATTACATCTTGCACTCCTTGGTTTTTTATAAATATTTATTTAATACTGTGGCGACTTCCTACCAGTGGTAATGGATGTATTCGTACATTCGCTGGTAGGTTGTGTGACTGGTCCCTACATTACGCAGGGCAAACACACTTTTTGGTTCATGGGCTACACGTACACCACGTTTAGTCTTATTTTATTACTGAACAAGGCTCACATATTGCGAGGTCTAATTTGTAGATGTGCGCATGCGCTAACCGCTGCACCCTACAAATACAATAATTATGTTCCCTATTATGTGTCAGTTTTTTCTCCGAGTCATTTGTTGTGAAAATAATGTGTCTACACTTTTCATCTGGACGTTTAAATGCTATAAGGAGACTTCAGACTGTACACTATACAGATTTCTAGTTTCGGAGACAATGAGGAAATGGTTTATTGGAATAAAGCCTAGGCTACTGAGTTCAATCAAGGTTTAGATTGAAGACATTGGTGCGTTGAATTGTAAGCCTTCATGCAAAGAGGCGGGAATGGAGCTAGTTCAATAAAAAAAATCACCGTTTACCTTTGATAAATTCTATTGTTAATTTGTTGGGGAAGGAGTTGAAAGAGATCCATCGGCTAATAGCCTTCAAAAATTAACTTTCCGGTCACATGTGATAACAATTAAATGGATCGTACTGAACATTATAAATGATGACTTGGGATTTTTTGTAGTTGCAGGCCCCTCCAATCATTTTTTGTGGTGGATTCTTTCAAATAATTCTATTAATTGGAACTTGTCAGTACAGGTACGTAGTTCTTGATAGTATATTCTTTTTTTTTTTTTTTTTTGAACTAAATAATTGAAAATTCGATGTCTAGATTTAATATGCAAACAAATAGATTGTCACAAGTTGTCTTAAGCCCGCGACCAAAAATTTTACCAAGTCGTCTCAACTTCTGAAGATACAGTCATTTTTGAATTTGAATGTGACGGCCCTTGGTCTCGTTCCCATAACCTTACGCTTGTGGGGCAAAGTATCTAATCTTTGAAAGCCTGGTAGATTCCGAAGTAACGGTTGACCATTGTGTAAACGCTGTGGAGTGTCTTAAAGAAAATTACCGAGTCACCGTAAGTTTTAAGTGATGATAAGTCGAGTTGATTGGAATATAATGTTAAACGAGATAAAATTTTGACTGGTGGTAAAATGTTGTAATTTTTTTTCAGGTCAAAGCACTTCGAACATCTGATTAATAATTAATCATCTGCACCGTAAATATTATGTCCTCTCATCAGAAAATATTTAATAAATTCATTTTCAAAGGCTAGGTTTCTTTCAAGTCTCAAAGGAATAAACAAACTCAACCTTCTTTCGCCTAAAGCAATTAGATCTAACGACAAATTTAAAGGCGAAAGAAGAAAAAAGTAAAAACTCGAATGAAACAAACGCGAAAATGAAGAGAAAAAAATTCGTAATAATTATACCGATGAAAACTTTTTTTTTTCGCTCTGCTTTTCTTAAGCTTTTGGTGACGTACTAAATAATGTGACGCTTTCTGGTGGAAAATTCGAGCACTAAAAACCATTCCTAACGAAGAAAAATACTTTTCATATTCAGTCGGTTACCAACTATTCGGTGGTTAAGTTGTTGCATCCTTTATTGGGAAAAAAAAAGAAAAAAAAGAAGAAAATCGCGTGTTTTTATCTCGTCGGTCTTGTCGGAAGTTCGAATAATTATCTCTTTTTTTCGGCTTCGATTAAAAATCTTTTATTTTCTTCTCGTTGTTGTTGGTTTTGTTTTGTGGTGAAATATCGACGATAAATCGTTACGGAGTGACTTCTCCTTTTGGATGCAGAAATACTGAAATTTTTGATGATTTATGCAGGTACATTATCAACGAATTGAAGTCGCTGGTAAACAGTGGCGTAGCGAATGGGTGATGTGGGTATTCAAACCTCACCGCGGTCCAAAAAGACTCGTAATATCTTTCCTAAGTAAAGGCTAACGAAGGTTAACTCCCTAATTTAATAAATGAAAAACACTTCCTGGCCTCCTGAATCTCAAATTTGGTACGCCACTGCTGATACAATATTACTTTTCAAGTTGCAGGTTTTCATTAAAACATTTACAGAAAAAAAATGAAACTGGCGTCGTAGCTAAACCTACGTTTTGTTATTAAATTGGACACTTTTCTACCATCACTACGTACTGTGCAAATCATAGGTCAAAAAAATCCATTAGTTGATGTTTTCTCTTGACTAAGTAATTTTATTTCATACTTAATCTACAGCTGTCCTGAAAAAAAGGAATCTAAAGGTCTGGATGAATTGTTGTATTCCACAAATCTCCAATAAAAATAAAACATAAAAAGTATCAATCAAACGGAAAAAATTACAAGAATGAAGTCACTTTGACATTTTATACTAGAAAATTCATAGGTAGCCCATAAAATTTGTGACACAATTTCATAATTTTAAAATTTGGAGTAAAGTAGTAAATGTTTTTGGTGAAATAAAAAATCACGAAAATTTTCAATAATTTTGGTCGAATTGTGAAGTAAAAATGTTCTATAAGTCTTAACTCTTCTGAAATGCGCGTCATAAGTTCTCACGAGTTCTCGCTAGTTAATGTACCAATAAGTAATCTATTATTATGGTTGTATCTAGTTTCGTGATTGGCATTTGCTTAATCAATATTTTATTCTGTAGCTAGCTACTCGGATCATTCTCTCATCGGTAGTCCTAACCATAATCTCTTTTATCGATTATAATTCGGAAACGAAATGAAAACACCATACGGTTGATGGTAACCCAAACGTGAGCAGCAGGCCTGCATCCTAAAAAATTTTAGTTTTAGCCTACCTACGTTGAAATTTCGTGTTTTTTCTTAACACATTTTAAGATGAAAATAAAGTATGAACGAACGTGTTTTTTCTTCTTCTTGTCGTCGAAAACTATTGACTCGGTTTCATTTTGTAAAATGTCTACGTTCTTATGTATAACATTTTCTGAAGCTTTGGCAAATTGGTAAACTTTTCACGCCTCAACGCATCGATTTTCGTTAAGTGGATGGCGAACTTTTGAGCGAAGAAAGACTTCAAGTTCGACTTTACATCGTACCTCAGGCACTGAAAGTAATTCTTCTATTATGTGTAACTTCGAAAATTAAAGACGATAAGTACAAATTTTATGGGCTGGATATTCGGGTCACTGGAGTTACAAAACTGCGTTAGTCTGAAGACGATAAACTGAAAAAGTGAGGAAGAAAAAATAATACTTAAACTAAGTGCGTAATGAAAAAAATGAAAAACAAAAAAAGTAGCATCGAAGAAATAATGTTATATAAATAGGTACGTACTTAGACTGCGTTGTGAACGCAATTTCAACTGAAAACTGATGCCTTGTATCGATGGGTACACCAGGGATACACAGGAAAATAATCTTCTATTGGGTGGAAATGACCGGGTGAAATGACAATTGAAGTGAAAAAATATTTTAACTAAAATAGAAAATGTTTAAGAACGATTTACACACGTTGATTTATTCTTTCTGATTAAATACCTAAAAAGTTAACTAAAGGGAAATACCGAGCTATGGTTTACACCGTTTCACTTGATTTATTCTCTAAAAGTTAAAATTTCCCAATTTTACAGAATACAGATTGGAGATTAGCGAATATAAATGTGAATTTAAACCCTGCTTTAACTCTTCAAACAACTAGTTCATAGAGAAATGTCTTATATTCTGAACTCATTCAGAGAAAAATCCAATTATTGCTTACCATATCTTGTATGTCCAGAAATTTTTCCAGCTTCAGCCGCATTTTTCGAATCAACAACATTAGTGACGACTTCCCTTATTAAATAATGAGCCCTGACGCATTCGGCCCAACACAAACGTAATATTAATTTATTTAAAAAATTTTTAAACTCATACACCTCCCATTTTCCCTTGTCTTTCAAATAAATGGCTCTCTGTTCAACAACGGCAACTGGAAAGGTGCGCTATGGTACGCCTCCTCACCTGACTATGAACATTCCTGAAAACCTGTTTTTCCCTTCCACTAATCACAACATTCCCCTCCATTTTACTTTATTTTCCAATCGCCAGTACACCGGACCTATCTTTTTTTTCTCACTCCGTTCTTCTTATAAGACAGACGTACGTCGTTCCTCATAAAAATGTTCACATTTTTATATGTTGTCTACACTTTTGTTTTTTCATGAATGCTTTTAGATAAGCCGATCGACATGTTTTATTTTATTAATTTGTTTTGTGAATTTTATTCTTTTGAATATGAATGTTTTTTTTTTAGCATGAAGTGTTCAACTTTCATAATAGGGTAAACTCGGAAATAATGGAATAAAACTTGAACTTGGACCTTAATATACGTGAGTTATTTGCCTCAGAAATGAGGCTAAGCTCAATCGCGTCTTTAAAGACGAGTCTCAAACTAATACCTGGCCTGACCATGATCTAGGAGTATTCCAGATATATCAAACTTATCTGGAAATTGAAGAAGTAGATTTTGACCATAGAAATGATCTTCACTCTTGGTTCTTCAGTATGTTTTTTGTCTTTGCTCACTTTTGTTTGGGGATTCGTCCATCCCAGTTCGCATACAACACCTTCTGACTTCTGTCTATTCCATCAATGAACTCTTCTAATTTTGACGGGTAAATAGCATTTGCTGCTAAACACAACCCTTCCAGAAATACTGCTCGATATTTTATAAATCCTCTTCAAAATTTGAAGTGTATTTTCAGTATTGATTCATTTATTTTGCGCTTATAGTACTATTGATATAATTATTTATGTCTACTGCTTTTGTAACAATTAGCATAAGAAGGATACCTGTACTTACACTTTCGTGGAAGGTGTAAGCACAAAGAAGATTGTGATAAAGTAATACCATAAAAATCATATCAGAATCACCTACTGTGAAAACAAACAACTGAATTAAAAATAAGAACCATCGCCGATAAATTCACCAGAGATTTAAAATATGGAAAAACTTCCGTTTCATCAGATTATCATTTAATTATTAAAATCAGCGTCATTTTCAATTACAATGGAAAATGTTCATTGTGATCTCTGTTGATGTAAATCAGCCTTGTTGTTTGATCAGAATCATGTAGTACAGATCAGCCAAACAATTTCATCGACGAAATCGGTTGGTTTTCGTGATCGAAAACTCAAAAAGTTGTTTAATGTGGGCAGATTGGCTGCCTAGAGGATTGAAAGAACATGAAATTTTTGTGTGATTAGATATTTCGCCATGTTACTTGCATTAATTTTTTTAAAAAATAAGTCAACTGAAAAATTATTTAAACAAATTTGAATGACGAATAAAAAAATCTGTAAACGACATTCCGCATTCTTTTTTGCCAAAGGTATAGTTTTTGCATAAATTACCGCTGAAAGTACCTATTTTTATGTTCATAGGCTATACTTATTTAATACAGTAAATACGTGTAGTACAAATGCATCTATGCTAATACAGTACTATACATGATTTCAGTTCGTAAATTATTTCATTCGCCGGGTATAGAGAGACAAAAGAAATGAAGTTCTCCCCATACCACTTTTTAGCACCATCTCCTTAACGTACTTCTCATTATTAGATTGTGTTTAAGATACAGTAGGTATACCTTGTATGTACAAGTAATATACACTACTTAGCCGTAACGTCATATTTTAGTAAATTTTTATAGTAGATACCATAGGTACCAGACTAGTAATTCAATTTTTGGGAAAAGTTTCTATAAAAATGTCTACATTTTGAGAATCAAAAAAATAAAAATAAAATTGTTTGGAAAAAATTATTTTGGAAAAATAAATTAGAAAAACGAAGGACCAATCTCATACTGTAAGTAACAATGTGCACTTCTGTCTAAATTGGACGGACAGCTAATTCATATTTTTTTTAGGGGGATGAGCAGATTATACTTTAGGTTAACATTATATTGGATATTTTATTTTGATTTATCGATGATAGAAATATCATATTTCATTAATTTATATTGCTACTGGATAACGCCTGCTACCGGCACCGTCGTAATTTGTACTTCAGTCGTTCGCCGCTAGGCGGTATTTTATAGCTTAAATATTGCCTATGGCATAAAAATAAATTTTGGGAAAAATGGTATTGGAAAATTATTTTGGTTGGGAAACATACTTTTAGGAATAACTGGCTCTTGGGATTAGTGACCCCGGGAAAACTGGATTGGGAAAACCAAATTAGGAAAACTGTGCCTGAATCCTTGCAATCTGTTCCAAGTCCACAGGCGCTCCAGCCTGCTTTAATCCATCTAACGAAATTCGGACACATTTGTTGGCTAAATCGAAACTGTGCCTTACACTCTAGTAGCTGACTGAGCTATCCAAGAAAAAAAAAGAACAATAAAATCATCATTTTTTAAAAATGATTTCGAATGGTATATTTTTTAATGCAGTACATTATATGATGAAAAATTCACGCATCAACAAACAGATATAAAAGATCGTCATAAGACAGCACACAACATTATTAATGCTATGCTTCGAACGGTTATCTTAAGATTTTTTATTTTCTTAACGAAAAATTCTGTCATTTTCCATAAACTTAGGTAGGTTGCTTGGCAGATGTCATCTTTTTAATCTTACATCTTGTCACAGAGCCTAATTTAATGGTTTCATGTACGCCATACTGTTATAAAACACGAAGGCTAATCATTTTCACAAAAGAACGGAGAAATAACCAGCAAACTTATCAGTGAAAACCTACGGAAACTTTTTCATTTTGTTATCCTGACTTAGTGAATTAGTTTCATATAGAAAGGTCGATTCTGTAGATCAACTGAAATTGGTTTAAAAAATTGTCTCGATCCGCCATGAAATTATCCTCTATTATTTAAAAAAAAGTTCTTCAAAATCGATGCCCAGGTTGAGAAATTATGCTGGAACAATTGCAATTAAAAAAAAAAAGTCGGTATGTATCCTCCTCCGTTTTATTTCGAAGTCGCTTAAATAGGTACACAATTTCTCCTACAAATAGAATATCTAATGACTTAATTTGTTATTTCAAACAACTATATAAATCACATACCTACCTACTCCAATACCTACCGATGTTAACAAAGAATAAATTTTTTTTATTCTTGAGCGGTTACCAATAAAATTGAATGAAAAGTTTGAATTGGTGATAAATTAATGGATTATAGAAGCAATAAAAAATGATATAAAAGGAACCAGATTTTTAATATTTGAAAATTGGATTTAATTGTAAAATAACAGAACCACTGCAGAACTGTCACTTTGTAGACCCGTGAGCCACCACTGAATGGGACTAAGAAAAAGGTGAAAAAATTTAGGTGGAGGGAGGAATTATGTCGCTTTCAGCTCGCCCCTGGAAACGTTATTACAGTATTTTTATCGAGTGCTTTTCAAATACAAAAGGTCGTCTCCTCAGCTATATTATATTTCGAAAGCATAATTATGTGAGTTTATAATGGAAAACGTTTTTGCTTTATTTCTGCGAATTGCATTAGTTTATTTTTTAAATAAATATTTTTTCTTCCCAAAAATTCATGAAAAACTTTTCTCATTCGATGAGTTGCACTGATTGAAAATAATTTTTTAATATACTTCTTACATGCTGTAGATATAGACTACAGATAATTAATCTGAAATTTTTTAAACAATTTGACCCCACAAAAAAAAAATGTGTATTAAGAAACAAAACATGTTTTATCCATTACTCGAACGAAAAATAATGGAATTCTGTATCTTTCTCGAAAATCTTTTCATGAAAGAGATAATTTTTCTTCTAACCAGTCCGGCAAGAAGACCATGGTGTGGAATGAAAGTTTAGTCAAACTTTAACTCAGTTTAGTAAATACCTGCTTAGCAAAACAAAATAAAAATTTTTTTTTCAATTTTCTTGTTTAATTTTTGCTCATTTTACAATCTGCGTATACCGTCTACGAATTATAATCATTCGAAAGTTTTTAAAAACTTATATCAAGACATGAAAACTTACAGTATTCAGAAGACTCAGCTGTTATTCCCTTTGATTACCTATACGTAAATCAATATAGGTACTGTATGAGTTATTCCTGTCGGTATCTAGGTGAGAATTTTTGGATTCCGTGCAGATGACCAAAATTTAATTAGTATTTTAATCTATTCTCCAAGGTTTGTATTCAGTACCTGCCTCTAGATTATAACGTACGTGATAGAAAATAAATTTGATGAGAAAATAATAATTTAGGTCGATTTACTATTCCTTGTTCTTTTCAGTTTGCCTTTAGACCATTTCACAGACAACCAAGTAGGTATAAAAAGAATCAATGAATTCTGTATTCCAATCAATGATGAGCAATTAGACACCATGTATGAAAAGTAATGAGCAAAAGCAGGACCAAGGACGTGGAAATTTTGGTCTTGAATTCAGTTAACGACAGTAGAATTTTGATCTGAAGTCTCTAACTTATTTACAGGATTTTTACCATCATTGTGTTATTGATGGCATAATTAAACTTACTACCTATGTCCTTCTTGAATATGAAATAAAATTACCAAATATTAAAAATTATTGAAGAAGAAGATTAGAAACATTTTGTAGTAACATATTATTTATTCTTTCGGTAGGTACCTACATTTTTTTCTAGTTTTTCGATGAAAACTTACGTAACAAATTGATTTTTATCTCGTGAAACGACCAAAAGGAGTGGGACAGTGGGTGCCGGGTGGGAACGTTTTTCTTCTCATGACCCAAGGAAAGTACGGTATCAAAAGATCAAATTCATTTGCATATATTCCATTTTCTTGTTACGGATACAGGTCGAAATTTTTGTCAAATATAGTCGTGAAACGTTCAAATAAATCTGACATCTGACCTATTGATTTTTGTGAGGATTGACCGGACATTACTTCCGATACGATTACTTTGTTCCTTCCTTGAAGGTTTTATTTCTCTAAAATGCCAAATTTGTGAATAATATCAGTGAAATTTGGAAAAAAATATTTACTATATGCAGGGCCGGATTTAAGTAGGTACTTGACGCCTGTAGGCCCGGTAATTTTTTGCGCCCCCTCCCGGTCAGTATCATACACCCCCATTCATAAGGAAAATTGAGAATTCATTTTTGAAATCTACTTTCGAAATAAATAAACTTTGAAAATGTAGTGGTCTAGGTAGACAGCCGAACCAATTATTATTTTTAAAAGCATTTAAATGATTATTTGATTAAAACGAGAAGGCAATTTACCATTTCTATAATAAGAATAGCTTCGAATAGAATCACAACGAACAGCGTACAGGTCGCAATTTTAAATCTATTGGCCTGAAATTTGGTATAGATACGTATTTTAGGACATGGGTAATACCTATCCATTTTGGTACGGATAGACCTTACACTACATCTGGTAGGAGCGATTTTGTTGCAATTTTAGCAGATTAATGGCACTAAAAAGAATAATTTTTAAGCCATAGTTACAAAATAAATTTAAAACAGGATTCTTCCAAAATTGATTCTTATTGGTATTATAGTTCATTCCCTGGGGCGGTTGGAGAGGCTAATTTTTCATGTTATCTTAATAAAAGTTGTAATTATCTTTCAATAGTTACGAAATTTTGTACAAACAGTATCTCTCGTGCAAAACAAGATATACCAATTTTGGTTTTTAATAGTCAATTTTTTCCCAAATTATTTGTTATTCAGTGTGATTTTATAATATTACTTACGACCTGCTTTTTCTTGCGAAGCTTGCTGCAAATTTTTTTTTTTTTTTTGTGGGCACATTTTGGAAAATTTTGCACCCTAGACCCGGGCCTAGTGGGCCTATTGGTAAATCCGGTCCTGACTATATGCTATTCTGTTCTAACATACGAGTAACGGTAGCTTACTATCGATATGATTGATTTTATTCTGATTTGGGGCTCTAAAAGGCATATTTTTTATCAATAGCTTCGAAATTTAATATAATTTATGATCCATACTAAATTGTCGATTTTGGTTATAATTGACCGGTTTTTGGAAACCTACATTTCCTAGTAGAACGGTCTCTGCGATAGAGTTTTTCAAGTTTTACATTAGGTGTTGGTCTCCCACAGTCGAGTCTTGGACTTGGTTTCATTCTTGCAAAACTTTTAAGTAACTGCTCTTGGTTTTGTTCTTCCATTGCTGACCTTGATCTTGATCTTCAACAAAAAATTACCAGACTTTATTTCCATAAAACCATATTTTGGGAAGAAAATTCGTGATATTGCCAAATCTTTTTTACATGATCATAAGTAAAGAAAATATATTGAATTGGTTTTATCCTATAGACTCATTGATGTATATTATATTTTTGGGAGTGAGAAGGGGAATAAAGTATAAAAGGGTAAAAAGTTTTGCTCCTCTCGATGTAAATACTAGGATTCTCCACAAATTTTCGGTTACTGAATCAATTATGATTAGTTTCTGGAGGATATAATTTCGATGTCCATACCGGAAAGGGTGATTGTTGCGATCCGTTTGCCAATAATCTACCAAGAAAGAACCGAACCGGACACACCGCCATTGTATGTTGGAAATATGACGATGGCCTGTCACAAAATCGCAATCTTTCGACTGCAAGATCGAAACCCTAATCACAACGCCATCCAGACCCCATACACGTTTCTAACCGAAATCATAAATGAATGCTTAGTTAGGTAGATAAATAATAAGGTACTAAGGAATATATGTACCTACCTATTCGTAGGTATTGATTATTTTTCTCGTGTATATATTTATGGCTTTAATCAGTTTCTTTACCCAATCTGTAGACAATTTTCAACCGAAACGATAAATTTTCTAATTCTATCGGTTGAATTTTCTTTTGTCCAAACCAGACCTAAAAATTCAATTCAGCACTGTTTTTCCTTTTGTTTTGCTCTTCTATATTGTACTATACTCGTTTTCGAGCCTGGAAATTTTGAACAATATTATTGTGCTTTTTCTATTTCGGCAAATTTCATGATAAAAGTACGGTAACATTGGGGGAGCAGAGGGTAGGGTCAACTGCGTAAACTCGTAAATTTTTCGTTTCGTTTATCGTAAGAATATTCGTATTTACGCCGATAATATAATCCTTCGAAAATTTCGGTTCGTCCACTTACGAAAGCTTTCATTCCTCTTTTTTTTTTTTTCACCCTTTGTTTCAATGTACACGTATAGAGTGTTTTGTTTAACATAAAAATAAAAACGTTTGTTCGGCGTATCATTATATACCTACGCGAAATTATCGACTTATTTTGAATTTTTGTTCGCCAACGAAAAACCAATAAAAATTAAAGAGTCATTAAAAGTATGAAAATGCTAACGAGGAGAGAAATAATGAAAAGAGACACAACGAGAAAGAGAGACAGAGAGAGAAGAAAAAAATGAAAAATTAGAGGAAGTGCTGGGGACGATGAATAATATTAAAACATAGAGAAAAAAATAAAAGTAGGAAAAAAAAGAATAACAAAACTCACGATCTAAAAAACGTTGGTATTTTCTATGAAATGCTTCAATTGATAAAAAGTTTCCTTATCGTGGAAAAAGTTTGCGAAAATTTTATTTAAATACCGACAAATGACAGTAAATAAGCTCTTAAAATTATTTAGACCCGGTAATAAAAAGAAAAAGGCAGAGAGAAAAAAAACAGACTTTGTCTTAAGAACGTAACTTTTGTTAACTTCATCAAAATAATTTTTTTTTTTTCTTTCTCAGGTTGGCATGAAAAGCGTGTTATCTTTATACATGGATGATTGATATCCAAGTTTTTTTTTTTTTTTTTTTCAGTATTGTTTATTTTAACTTCATTACCCAGAGTTTTTCAGGGGGATAATTTTTAAGGACGCATCATTATGCTAGTAGTCCATCATTTGAATTACAAAAAAAAAAAAAAAAAAAATTGTTGTTAGGTGTAGGAATTGATTGAAAATTTCCAGCTTGGCAAGTTTAAATTTTTGTAAACTTTGAAGTTGTGTTTCGTGAGTTCAGTGAAGAAATTATTGTTCCGATGGAATTTTTTTTTGGTTATGAAACTTTGGAATAAGGATTTCCATGAAAAAATAGCTTTGTTAACGTTTGAAAATATTTTATAGACTGAATATATATTTTTTGTAAATTAATATAACAACAATTTTCAATTATTAGATTAACTTACCAAAGTTATTCCTGTTCATAGGCGATGCATAAAAATAATAAAAAGAAAGAAATGAAGAATTGTTCTGGTACTTTGTTGACGGAAGAAAGAGACTAAATGAAAAGTAAATAAATATTCATAAAATTTGTAACCTACCAAATGAGTGAGATACCAAGTGGTTCGAAATTCAAAAACAAGAACTGCGAATAAAACTGAATTTGATTTTGTTCAGTTAGTACATTAATCAATGTGTTTTGAAGATTGGATTCACAAATTCGAGGGTACTTTTGAAAAATTATTCAAAAAAAAACTTCAACATTTCTATCAGATTTACGCACATAGTCGCAAAAAATAGGTCTGAATTTCTGATCTTAATCGAAATTCTATAAACGAGCTGTAGATTTGATTTGTTACCTAAATAATCACATTGAACCATCTTAAACCTCTATTTCTTAGTACAACATATCCTTCTACTAAGACCAACCTTTTGAATCCTCAATTTACAGTCTACTGGTGGATTTTTCCCGTTTATTGGTATCTGGTAACGTTTCTCATAGAAAATTACACGATGTGGTCCATTAGTTTTGGATGAAATTGAATGAAACAAAAAAAAATGAAACTGTGTTGTGTTACACTCTGATTGACAAAATCCAACAAACACATTTCCCAGAATACTCCACAAATTACAACCGAATACGTCATTCATCAGCAAAATCTGGTGGTGATGTAGTAAACCTGTACTCTGTACACGCTAAAAAGTGCGCTACGTCATAAACGATATCCACACTTATCTACTTGAAATACGATGTTTGTTTATTCCACAAAATGATGCTTATCAGTGTATAACAGTGTGCATCGAGACCTTTTCCTCTCTCCCCAACTAACCGCAACGTCAATTGTGATTCTGACGTCACGAAATTCTTAGCATGAACATAGAATATCCTTGACCTGCACCGACAGCTAGGTATTTGTTTGACTACTTTAAACAAAGCTTTTAAATTTATGGAACAATCACTAGATTGGGCTATGCGCTTCGAGGTTATAACCGAATAAATAAAACAGGTGCCAACTTTACTGAGGATAAAGAACCATGGGCTGGCTTAATGCCAATGGAGAAATCAATTCGTGATAAAACCAAATATCATATACGGTTCTGAAAAAATAAATATTGATGAACATAAAAATTAAAAAGAGACTAGAATTACATAGATGTTGCCTGCATAAAGGGCATGCAATGATTAATGGCGAAGTGGAAAAAACGTGAATAGTTAGCAATCAGAATTGCTACTTGATTAAGAGAAAAAGAGGGTATAGCCCAAATCGTTTTTGATGTAATAATAAGAGCTGAGGGGCGAAAATCGATGTACCTGCCACCGCCATGGAAAATTATAAGGCGATAGAATAAAAGGAAGGAAAAAGTTATAATTAAAACGAAAAAATATCAAAAAAAGTTCAGGCTAATGGGGGAATTTTCATTGTGAAACGAACATAGGCTGGCTGGTTAGCCTAAACCAAGGCTGCTAACAGCAGATTATGAAGTTGGGAAAATTTAAATTTAATTTAGAAATATTTTAAATTTTTATTTTTATTGTGGTAGACCATACCAGATAGTGTAAAATTATTTTGACTATATACATTGTTTATTCACAACACTTACCCTTCATATCAGTACCCTATGTTTGGTGTGGTTTCCTGACCACTTTATAACTATTGAAAAATATATTCGTAACGTGTGCACAAAAACACTCAGTTTTTAAGCCATGTTTAGCCGCGAATTAGGAAACATTGGCAGGACTTCCCTCCAAACAGCAATTATCATTTTCCAGATTTTTTGTTGCAGTCCAAATCGTCTAGTTGGAGACAATGCCACCTACAATTAGCCGTGGCGATTGCTGAGTGTCTGAAGCCTTTAACCAGCATTGTAGATAAATTATATTCTGACATTTGGGAGTTAGATTAAGAGTGATGTGTGTAAAGAACGATGCAAATTATGAATTTGAGATTGAGATGTTACCTCATAACGTTTTTCAGATCAAATTTATTTCAGTGGTTCAGTGCTTATATTACCAGGAAGAGTCTATCGAGAGTTTTAAGCACTCGTACGTCTCTGTGGATCAATTAAAACCTGGAATATTGCGACTAGAGTCAGAATGATGCCTGCAAATCATTGGGTAGATCATGAGATACAGCTATTCAACTTTTCAGTTGGTTTTGTAAATTAATTTAATTTTAAAAATGTATGAATTGAAGAAGATGATACTCTGGATAAGTGAATCGTGTGTTATTTATTTATTTATTTCATCAAGTCTGAACAGAGAGTGACTTTAAAAAGTGGTACACTTCGACAAAACACTTTAATTTTGTATAAAAAATTTTCTCAGCAAATTTTCATTAAGAATGTGCAGTGAGCAATCCTTTTGAAATTCTTTTTCACAGGATTTCAAATATCTTGATTAACTTTTTTTGTGTTTTTTTTCTTTTCTTTTTGTTTTTTAGATGATTTAAATGCAGAATGTAGAAAGAGACGAAAACAACCTCTTTAAACCAATATTTGGAGCTCAAAACAAAATTTTTCTTTCTTTTATTGTTTAATCGTGAAGACGGTTATACAAGTGTTAGTGATAAATGGAAATGTGTACAATAAATGGTTCGGGCGTAATTTTGGATTTGTTGCAATGACTATCACACCATAGCCTGCTGCAGTCATCATCATGAAAGTGGAGGAATCTATTATTTTTTTCATCTGCCATCTGTGGATACCGTTTTTGTCAGGTGAGTCATTTTATTTTATTCTTTTCCTCTTCGTGTTTTTTTTTTTCCCGCAATAATTTTTGTCAATATTGTTCGACGTATGTATCGTCCGAACGAAATAAAGAAAATGAGGAAAAAAGAGATGATAGATCAGCCAGAAGAAGGTTGGCTAATAAATTAGAAAAAATTGTACCAATGAGAGTCATAATATAATCCTTATTTATTTTTGAAGCGAAGACTACGTATTTTTGAGAAAGCAAAATAAATTAACAACCTCTCCCAAAAAAAGAGAAAAAAAAAATGAAGGGATACCCGTTGGACTCTGTCTATCTTCCGCACTCGAAGCAAAATATATGCGATTGTGGATAAAGATAGGAATAGAAGCGGGAGTGGGCAAGGGATATGATTGAAATATAATTTTTAAACAGGATATTACATTGTGGATCACGATTTCGCGTTATTACCGTAAATTTACTTTTTTTTTTCTATCTTGTCTCTCTATCTGTCTTCCATGTACTCGGCGGTGGGTTTTCTTCTTTTTTTTTTTCAATTTCCAATTTATTTCACAAAAGTGAGGAGGGGTTCGGAAAAACCCTCTGCGATAACCACTATTTACATGCAAAAAATTTCCGGCGTATAAGTAGATGGTGAAAGAAAAATAAAATAAAAAAATCAAAAAATCAAAAAAAATCGATGAAATACAAAATTAATTAATTAAATAGCACGTGAGCGATGACGTTCTATGTCTGTGGGAAGTGTATTGTCTGTAGAATATTATATACTTTCGTGATTGGATGTAATATTTTTATTTTGTTTATTTTTTTTTTTTTGCGCCAGAGTATTTTATTAGGACCGCACATACCTATCTAATGGTCGTTTATAATATTTTATCGAATGAATGGGCGGTATTTTGGACCTCTATGGCGTACAAATTGAAAATAATTTATTTAGGGTGTGAATTTTATGTGGCGATTAAGATTGTGGTGAAAACTTCGAAAGTGAATATTCGTTTGGTCGATTCGAATCTTGTGAAACGTGCACACTTTTTCGTGTATCGGGAAAAAATAACCTGACGTTTTGCCTAGCCTAAGTATATTCGTGCGAGTTTTTCACGTTTTTTTGTTGTTTCGAAAATGTTACAGAAGAGTAATTTTTTGTAAGTTAAAAAATCATCAAATGTTATTTATTTTTGAATGAAAATTTCTTCGAAAATACCAATTTTTGTCGTTATTGTTGATCTGGAATTGTAAATAAAATTTCAAATTTTCTTCAAAAAAACAACAAACCGCATACACATACACTCGGTCACTCACCGACGCACATCAATGAGACTTATGATCTGAAAATCTGATGCTGAAGTCTTGCGTAGCCTCCACCACGAGTTACAATGTTTGCACATCAGCTGTTGGCATTACGCTGGGATGTCACAATCAAAGGGTCCAACCGACTAATCTTAGTGGGTTGATTGGTCTTCAAGGCTAAATGGGGCCAAGACCCTTGTGTCCTCATATTTCACAAGGTCCCCTCTGCTGTCCAAGAATTTTTGAAAGAAAAAATATAAAATGTCTAGTAAAAGGATAAATCTTATTGTATGTGGTGGTCTTCAAAGTTCACGAGTGGGAGGTGCAGGGAACATAGCCCCTACCGAGGCGCAAAGAGCCGAGTTTCACTCGAAAACAAATTTAGTGTTGGAATTATTCAACTGTCATACCTGCAATAACTAACTAGTCCTACTGTTTGTCTAAGATTCGAAGCAATGTTCAAGATTCTACACAACAGGTGTTCGAATACCATCGTACGAAATCCATAATTTCCTGTATTTATTTCACATAAAATGATCCAGCCAACCAAATCAGTGAATAACTGCACATGTAAAAATCACGATAGTTTATCGGATATCACAGAGCAAAATAATGACAGATAGGTATTTGTTTTTGGATGACTAAAACTCTGAAAAACAACCAAACAGCCTAAACTTTAAGTGACAATAAAATATTGTTACATTTGTCGATATTTATTTAACAAAAATCACTCGACGTAGGGTGCATGCATGCTACTCGCGGAAATAGTAAATAAGTAATAAAAAGTTTAAAGTAATATTATGACTTTATTTCGATCATGACAGGAGATAGTCACAAAATGGTTCTAATTAGCCCACGCCATTCGTATGTCCGTTTGTGGGGAAGTATGTTCGAAGTTAAGAATCGTGAATTTAAGTTTAGTTTTTTGACGTTATATTTCTGAATTTCCATCCCCCAAAAATCCACAAATACTGAAATGTGTCGATAATTTTGGTATTTTCAGAATCTGAAATTCCAACACAGTCTTCCGCAGAATAGGAATGGGGTGAAATTTACTTGGCAATAAAATGAAAGCCGTATTTAAAGATCCCTTGTCTACGTTTTAGGGTTGAATTTTCGAATAACGTGACGACGACTCGAGTGGAAAACAGAAGACAATGCGTGGGTAGTATACTTGAGGTTTTCATTGGTGTTTCCACGGTATTTCTGAAATACCTTACTTTTAAAAGTGTGCTTCGTCTGCCTCGGTTGAACGTATATTTAACGTTCGAAACCTCCACTTGTTGACCTTATGATTATTATTTATACTCGTTCAGTCAGCTAGGAAAACAAATAAAATTTACGTACCATATCCATCATTGATAGGCCTAATTTAAGCTCCTAATTGCGTGATGTTCCTGCGGTTTCCCGTATGTGGAGATGTTGCACATGGGTTTAAAATCTGCAGTCTGAACTATGTAAAAAGCTTTGTAAGCGTTCTTTTTCGGGTACCATGTGGAGTGTATGGAACTTATGAATGGAAAGAGTTCTATTGGATAGTAATGAGATGGGACTACCGAATAATGATTTCTATAGAAATTTTAGGTTGAGATTTACACCGGCTGAGTGAGCAAATTACTAAAAAAGTATATAGATATTCTCATGGTACGTGTGCTGTAAATAATGAAATTTTTAAAGAGCTGTGCAGGCTACTTGCCTACTTTGCTCTTGAAATTTATGGTTCTTTGAAAGCGCTGAAAATGAAAATATAAAAATGGAAAATATTCGTGAAACAAAACATTTTGGGAAAAATCAAACGAAAAATTACTGGTATTGAGGAGCGACCGTTGCAAAATGGATGCAAGAGAATGCAATATTGCAGCCTTGAATTACGAAATGAGCAGAGAAAAGTGGGAAAATGTGCAGGAAAAATTAGGTACTATGCGCGTAGGTGGACGCTTCAAGTTCCGGATCCCTCGGAGTGGGACATTTTGTACAAAATTGTAACGTCACATAAACACTGCATCTGATTACTTTTGACATAAGATATGTTCATACGATGAGTTTCTTCCAATAAATTAAGAAAAATTACAACACTGATGGGACATGGTGTAAGGTCATAATTTATGTAAAAGGTCTGAAATCAAGGGTTTCAAGGGAACGTTAGTTCTTTCAAATTAGGTAAAGTTTATGTTTACCACCAAAAAATAAGTTCCAGCCCTGACTATTTGTTTCACAAATTTTTGGTGGAAGTTTTCACAAGGGAGTAGAGATGAGTAAAAGTAAGACTAACAACAAGCCAGTGGTATTCTTGGAGCCGAGTGCAAAAACGTTACTGGAGTATCTCTTTTCAAAAAAGGGGCATGTAAAACAAACAAATAAATTTGAGTCAGAGTATTTTTGTCGAGTCAGATTGAGTAAAAAAATGTTAAGTCCTTTGGATAGTAAAACTGTTTATAAAAATTTCAACTGCGCAGAATCTAACCACCCTTTCTCATATTTGTTCGCTCATTTGAAATTCCCTTCATGGTAAAAATAATACTCAAGTAGGTACATATGCAGGTTATTACTCATTACGTACCTAAGTATCTATCAGTGTTGCATTTGGACCTTAGTCTTCATCGTTCACAGTTTAGTAATGTTCCTGATCGTAGTGTTGATTTCGTTTGAAAGATTTTTACTATTTCATTAATGACTAAATTTAAGTTACCACTCGGGTACTTCTAAAATATTGAGGAATACAATTGAACACCGAATATTATAAATAATTTGAATTAAGACTATTTCACAGTTTGTTTATATTTTTTAATTTTTACATTTTATCATAGTCTTGTGCAGTTCAATTTTGGGCCAGGTCGTGGTCTTGCATAGTCAGTTATAGCCTTAATTATGGTACTTTGTAGTTGGACGGGGTCTTAGTTTTGGTCTTACAAGGTCAGTTCTGGTCATGGTTTTACTATGGCTGTGTAAGTCACAAATAAAGGAACATAGACTACAGTGTCAAGTTGGTTTACAAGAATACACACAGCTGTTCTATTAATCTCACAAATAAACTCAACGAACAAAACGGCTGTGGGTGCCTCCATGTTTCAGACAGAGCGCTAGAAATTGGAAATTACAAAAAAAAAATACAATAATAGGGAAGAGATGGGATGATTGGACAGTTAGAACTTTTTTCAATATTCTGGCAGAAATATTTCCACTAGATGAAAAATTATTGGACCTACCTGAAGAAAAGATATTTTTAAATATATGGGACTATAATAAAAATAATTTTTTAATTGATGAACTGAGAAATTAATTTTTAAAATTTTTAGAATTTTTGTCTCAAACTTCACCTCCGATGGAAATTTTGAATATACATGGGGGAGGTTTGAGACATCAGTATATTTTTACTTTGTACTTTTTTTAGTCTATTAGTATTAAGCTATGAATATTTGATCCTGAGAAGAAATAAAAAAAAAACGAAACAATAACAAATAGGTTATTATTTTTTCACTTTATGGAAAAATACTCTGCAATAAAATAACAACAATGCCCATAACAAATATTTTTACTTTGTAGTCCTAGTCCATTAATAGGCTACGAACCCTTAACCAGGAGATAGAAAAAAAATGAAAAAAAATTTTTTCACTCATCCACTATGTAAATTACGTTAAAAACGAGTTTTTAAAGATAAGCTTTTATTTTTTTGGGGGTTTAGCAGCATCATACGAAATAAATATTATTTCCTTGCGGAAGGTTGGCTGCAGTATTGGTATATTTTAAAATAGCTGCAGTGAGTAGAATAAAAGCTCATAAAAATATGTCCAAAATCTCCCACACACACTTTTTTGTATAATTAATTCATTTAAAATAATTAACTCCAAATTTCACCCGGTGCACACATGGAATATATTCAGGAATGTTCATGCTGTCAGCCATGATTGTTTTCATACTTATACAATCTCAGAAGCAAGAGATGTTCCTCTTGTTTTAAAAAGTAAAATCCAAACCCCTTTAGATGAAAAAACACTCTTTTTTTTAATGACTGTCGAATACCTTACATCGTTGAAGAGAATTCCGCTATAAAATGTAGTCTACAGTTTTGTGTGGTCACCTCTTCACATACAAGGTATTGGGGAGTCAAGAGCTTTGCAAACACTGATAATTCAGTTTCCATTTCCGAGGCTTTTTACATCAGCTCCTGTACATGCGCACAAGCACACACATGTACAAATACATATTTCTGTGTAACGAATGCGTCGTATTTATGATTACTGTAACAACTGATAAACAAAGTGCGTGCTCTGATACCCTGGTTTGTGACGTCATCCCAAGAATAAACTCTTAATTCGTCACAGTTTGAAAGTTACAAGTTACTTGCAAGATGTTACAAGTAATTACAAACAAACGTATAAGTGTGTTTAATGTGCAGTGCTGTCGTCTCAGAGACCGAATCCCTAATACCTCAAACTGGTACGATGCTCACCATGACTTTTTCAAATATTTAAAGTAGTGTTATTTCGGTGCAATCGTTAGTTGTTAGTGTTACCAATACACAAAAATATATTAGTAACTAACTTGATCAATAAGTAGCTTAAGAACCAACTGTCCTAAATCTGTACCTGTCCCAAACATCCTCTGTATTTCCTAATAAATATGGCATGCAAGCTATATGGTGTTGCTTCTGCAAGTATGAACTTGGAAAAATAATGATTCACCAAAAACTACAAGACCAAGATAAAATTTGTCCCATCATTACGTGGAAGTGTTTTGAGGAGTCCGATGCCAAGTTAAATTTCGAATTTATTGACTCAAAAAAATCGCATAAACAAGTTCAGCGTTGAAAGACGAATAATTTAAATGGTAAAGATATGATTATGATTGGAGAAGAAGTTGTTTTTCCTCACATATTCTGACTCTACTAACATTGATGTGGCCTATCACATTCAGTCATGTATTCTGTAGTGATTTTATTCGCCGCTTTTGCAAGCCCAAGGTCGCAGATTCCAGACAAAAAATTGTAAAATTTTTGGTGAAAAATTAGGATGCAATTGGTTTGGTTCCATGAGATCGGAAAATTTTTACTGGGATTCCATTGGCAATTTGATGCCGACTAATACCCCTCGCCATTTCATACGATATCAGATTTTGAGATCATGGTATCGTGAGAATGCGTTGATCATCTTCAGAACCTTAGGACATGAAATGAAACCACTTCATAAAAAAAAAGTAAAAGATAGAAAAAAAGCTCTTACGCAGCAAACTTTGCGAAAAAAAGTAGATTTTCTTTGTTTAAAAATCACCTCTATCATCAACATTCATCCAATAAAGTAATATACTTATATAATATTTATATTTTTTGCCAAAAATTACCAATATCACACAAATACGATGCATTCGATAAAATGTACTGAATCAGTATCATGTTTTCAAAATATTTTAGGAATAATTTTTTTTTTGTCAATTTTTTTTTTTTTAAATGCAAAATTATTTTAAGTTTTAAATAGCACGATTTTAGAAAATTATTCGGTGTTTCTCTTTCATGTAATGACAGGAATTATGGATTATATTTAAAAAAAAAAAATTATATGTGAAAAAAATGTCCCATATTACAAAATGAAGTATAGTGCAGTTTTCTACGTGCTGAATACGAAAATATAGGCGGTAAATCCGAATAAGTGTTTCAAATTTCGAAACCATCCGATCAAAATTACGCCAGGTAATGGACTCAACTCAAAAGGGTGTACACTGTAAAAAAAAATTTTTTCAAAAATAGTGCCAAAATGCTCAGAAGAACATGAAACGAAAAACGTTCCCACTCCCACCCTTAGGTCCGAATACTCAGGCAATTTTAATAAGTAGATTTTTGAAAAAAATCTACTTAAAAATCAAGACGGATAATATCAAAATATACATGACGACGTCTTTATAGAAATGAAAAATGAAAGTTTGTTATACCTTTCTGAAAACGAATGTTGAAAAAAATACTAGGAAACTCAAAGCAAAAGGGATTAACTTTTTTTTATTCTTTCTTTCTCGCTCGTCGTATAGCCACTTTACAATAAAAAAATTTCGAGTCGGAAAACGTTTATGCCAAAAAATATCATGCCTTTTAATGCCAAAATTTATGGAAAACGATAAATTTTTTATAACGCCATTTTCGAATCAACAATAATATTACGTGGATTCTTTGCGGCCAAAGTGACCTTCCTTAATCACGTCGTAATATTATTTGGCTGGATAAAGCGCCCAGATTATGATCGTCTTTTTGTTGCGGTATGGCAGTCGTGGCGCCCTCGAAGGAATGAGAATAAAATCAATCTGCGGCCATTTAGAAAAATAAAATTGAGTCGATTGCGGACATTACGAGAACAAAAACGACGAAAGAACAGTCGAACTGAACGTTTTTGATGGTATTTAAAAATAAGGTGTAAGGGGATGCGAGATTGGACATTTTTTCAAAAAATTTTTCGAACCTTTTCCCCAACGGAACTTAATGATATTCGATGCAGAAAATAGCGAGAACAAACTTCCCCAATAGTTAGTGTTTTATTCTGTGTGAGTGTGTGTGGGTGTGTGTGTGTGTGTGTGTGTGCGCGCATTCGTTGAGATTTAGAAAATTTATTTTTCAAAAAAAGCAACTGTAGTGAGGTTTGATTGACATTCAAATGATGAAAAAAAAAAACCAAACAAACCGAGAGGAAAGAAAAAGGCTGCAACGATGAGATTCGGGATTTGTGACATTTTTATTGCTTTTTTTTTTTTTTCAATCACGAGGGGATCTTCTTGTTTTAGAATTCACTTTTTCAACTCGGTCGATGACAAAAAGGGAAAAATTATGGTAGATGAGAATGTAAATGTATTTTTTCTCCATTCTTATGGAGAATATTACTCGTCGATGGCTAACACTTAGGTACGAAAAGAGGATAGGCCTATTTCGAGGTTGATAATTTTTTTTTTTTTTTTCCAGAAAAACGTATTCTTTGAGCAGAAAAATAACAATCAAAATACATTTATGGAAGCGAAATAGAATTTTTGCAACGATGAGTTTCAATCTTCACACCAACCTATTTCAAAAATTTTTTCAAATTTGAATCAGTAATATACCTACGTACCCTATTCGACTAATGATTGAAAATTCTGCGAAACTTCGAAATAAAATTTTTAAACAAATTTTTATTGAAACCTGAAAATTTTCTGTAGGTCTAAATTTGGTCAATATAATCCAAATAACTTCGTAGATACCATATGACGTAAAAAAATTCTGAGATTAGCTTAGGAAACTTGACATCAAAAATGTGTTCGCAATTGGAAAAAGAAAAAAATAAAAATAAAACTTACAAAAAACTATTTAAAGAAAATACGTTTGACAGAAGTTTCATTGGAATTTTAAATATTTATTGCTACTAAAAATTTTTATTTAATAAGTTTACGTTAAAAACGAAGAGAGTAGAATAAAGGCTCATTAAAAAAAAAAAAGTGACCAGTTTTTTGGGTGGCAAAAATAACGAACAATAAAAATTACTTTTCAGCCTTGATTATTCTAGAATGGTATAGGCTCTATTTTATAGAAAAATAATTTAAATCTGTGATGATAAGAATGAGCAAAAATTGTTTCATGAATTTTCAAAAAAATTAATTTTCTTAAAATTGGTCAATGAAACCAGTTTTAATTGACACCAAATTTCATTTTAAAAAACGACAGATTCTTCAAAATTTTTGGAAAATCAGATCCGAGAATATTTCTTTTATTTTCATTACACCTTTCTACAAAATTTCAATGTACGATTTCAAAATTTCAACATCATTGTCGTCATCATCATCATTATCATCATAATCATCAACAACAAAATAATTATAATATTCATAATACAAATAGGTCTAGCTTCCCATTGAATGATATTGTTTAGTTGTATGAAGGATAGTTTCGCACCTCCTCCCCACCCTTTCCACACAAAAGTATAATATGTCTCATTGTCATTTATTAATTGTTTTCAAATGCTAACTTTCTTCTCGAAATAACCAATCTCCCCTCACCCTCACTTTGTAAATAGAAGAAATAATTTTACAAACGCATAATCGTATAATTTTGAGACAGCACCGTGGTGAAAACTAAAGAAGTTTCCATCTGGAAAGTTTTACAGAATACCACAGAACGACTTTCCAGCCATTTTACGAATAGCGAACAAACAGTCGTTTGTAAAATCAAAAGTAGTTAAACATTTAATGGCTGGTGAACTTATACTTAAACCATTAAAAATGAATGAGGGGGAAAAAAAGGAAAAAGTCCACATAATTTTTCTTTTAATGTTGATTGAGAGAACTTGACCATCGGTAGTGGTTTTTTTTTTTTTTTTTTTTTTCTAAATATTCATAAATTATCAAGTTTTTTCTTCGTGACCTCGTTTCATCATCAGAATGTGTACATATTCGTATTAGATAATTAATGCGTTAGTTTCGTGAAATTTTATTCGCAAAAATTTCACATCAGTTCAGCTTAATCGACTTGAAAAATTGTTAAGAATAGAAAAGCTTGGAACTATCTCAAGAACGTAATCGTGTATGCTCTGAGAATGAACAAAGTTTATTATTCTATTTTTATTCGATTACAAGCGCTCAATTGTATTCGTTCAACAGCAGAATTTCACAAACATGAAAAATTATTTTAAAAACAGTGATAAGAAGGTTGCAGGTTTATGGGGTGTGGCTACGTGGTCATTTTACGCACCATCTGGGTAATATATTTTACGGAAAATTGGGGAGGGGAATGGTCGGATTCCAGTAGTCAGTAGTCTGCCAAGTATTAACTTTTCAGTTGCATATATTTCAGTACCTACTAATTGAATACAACCGAATATGCCTTCATTTTGAATAGGAAATGTGATAGCAATCGGTCTTGAACTCGCGCAGCCTTTCGATCTCAAAACAGAGCACTTTACCATTACACCATGCAGACCCTATAACAACAAAGTTGAAGAAGGATCATGAAGTATGAAAAATATGACAATCTATATGTTAGATGTAACACGAAATTTGAAGAAAAGTTACTTTGATAAGGAATAAATAATTTAATATCTTGAATTTGAATAACATCAAAATAGACAGACCCAGAGTTACATTCAATAAGAGGAAAAAATAATGGCACAAAGTCACACTTCGGTACAAAGTAACACTTGGGCCACACATTAATATTGTAGTATTCCAGGAGGGGCTCATCGGGTGTCCATTTACCACAGTCCTACAGTATTCTAACTCCAAATCCCACAAAATCACGGACTTTGGTAAATACACATATAAAGGAGAGTGACCACAGAATAACCACTGCCCGACCAGATTGAATGGCCAGGTATCCTTAGAACTCGAATTTATACCAAGCACGAGTGATACTATTATACTCATATACCATAAACTTGATTCTTTTCTATGGAATTGACTTACCTGATCGGACACATTAGTCTAAAACTACAGCGATAATATTGACCACCATGTTCAATAACTAAAACAGTTCGCATCCAGGAGTTGTGATTATACAAAATGTACTTATTCCATGAATGATACAAAACAAACTGCACAGACCGTAAGATAATAATACAAGATCTGGTAGGAAAATTTAGATTTTCCTTGGAATTAAAAAAAAAAAAAGGTATTGAAAAAAGTCAGTTATTAAGAAGACACACATCGTCTTAACAAGTAATTCCATAGATAGTTTCTCTTAGTGGGGAAAGGAGAAGAAAATATGTTAATACTAAGTCACATAATGGTATAAAATCAAACTTTGGTGCTAACTCACACTTTAATACAAAATCACACTTGTACAAATTTACACTTCGGTATAAAGTCACGTGTTGGTAGTAAAAAGTTACTCATTGGTAGAAAATCAGGCGTTGTTAATGACTAGAGAAATCAATATTTTTTTGATACTAGTACTTTTTTGATATATTTGATAGAAAAATATCGAGTACTATATTTTGTACTATCTACACCATACTTCCAATATCGATACCTGATTTCCAAGGTAGGCAGTCAGTTCTCTTATCAAAATCAACAGCAACAGATGTACCTATTCTTGTATGCACCAGTTACAGACTTGCCTGTTGCTATAAATAATTGGACGCACAGTTAAATGAAATTCATCTCCTTTTTTATTGTTTTTCTTCTATAAATTCAGTTTTCCTTTGTCCTTTCTTCTTTATTTCAATTGAATCAATGATGATAATATATAAGTATCAAAAAATATTGATAATTTCAAGTATCGATATTTTTGAACTTCAGTATCTGCAGGATTGATATTACTCAGTTGTAGTATCGTTAATACCGAGTATCGATACTTTTTACCAAGTATTGACATTTCTACCGCAAATACACGTTTTGATACCAATTCATAATTCGGTTCAAAACTACGCAATGGCCAAAATTGTACATTTCTACAAAGGACATAACACTTTGGTACAAAATCACAGATTAGTAGAATTTTTGTGTAACTTTGTGGTATCCGACGGGGGTGATTATGTATTTTTATAAACCATAAAAATATGGGTACATAAATTTTTGGGGAAACGAAGGTCCAGATAAGCCAAAGTTCAAGAATTTAGTAAACCGTCAGTATGATATGGTGTCAGAATCCAAAATAGAGGACTGTTTGGGACATATAGCGACAACATGATTTGTATATTCTGTATCTGACTTTTTCATCAAAGTTGATTGGAGGCCAGGAACAAGAATACATGATCAGAATTTGGTTGTGAAGAAGTACAAAAGATTCCCTTCTTTCATAATGATGAACCAGAATTTTTATGTTTTTGTCATATTATTACAAAAAGTTTTAATATCAGTTTAAAATTTGCCATAAATGATGGCTGATCAAAAACAAATAAATTAATTCCATGAAACGGGGGAATTACTTTATTAAAAATTTCATAACAAAAATTTAAAAATCATTGTTGAAATTTTCTATCAACAGAAAAACTTTGAACTGTGGTAAAATTCAATAAACAAATTAATGTTGAAAGACTGTACAAGAATCACACAGTCAATGTTGAAAAAATGATTTACATGTGGTTATATAGGAAAATTTCTAAGAAGATTTTTCCCCCAAAAGTTTCCAAGGTGGAATGGTAACACCACTAAAAGGATTTCTAATTGGTTTTCGGAGTAGTCCGAGTCCAATGAAAAAGTGGAGGAAAATGGTGGTCAGTCACGCTTTTGATAAATTTGATGACCGTTTACAATTTGTGAAATGTGATAACTATGGGTAGGCTTAAACAGTTTCCAGGAAAATTTGACAGATTTATGGATTTTCTAAAGTTATACAGAGAGCAAAAGAATTTGTTGATAAGGATTTTTTTTATATAGTACCTAGTTTTATAAAAACAGTAGCCTTATCAATTTTAGCTCCTTGTAATTTTTTAGTTATCAAGTAGTATGCAATTTGAAATCGAAGATATTGATTCTTTGAAAGAATTTAATTTTTTGAAAAAGTAATAACTCATGTCTGTACATACTTATTTGTTATTTATTATCTTGATTTTTATGGCATATCTTTTAAGAAAAATTTTGTTTAGCTAGTATGTATATAAGGTGATTTTGTTGTATATAAGGTGTTTAAGATTTCCAATTTGGATTTTAAGGATTCTACAACTTATGGGATGTTCTGTACAGAAAAGTAATATATTACTCTCCGAGTAGGCTGTTCGGTTTGTTAAAATCGAATTCAAAACGAGTTTTAGTTCTCTAAAAGAGTGGAAATAATTACGATCTTGTTTCCATCACGAATGATATTCTCCTCAAAAATTTTTTTTTAATTATTCAATTTAAGATATCTATTTTTTAAGTTTTTGTCTCTTCGTAGAACTAACTCGGGACTGAATAGGTATTTAGGGTTGAACTAAGAACTCACTTTCGACAGAACTTGGCAAGAACCTACTGCTCTTAAAGGAAAGGTGCATTAACTTTTCGCTAATTGTAAATAAAATAACGGACTCTCAGCAAAAGTCAGTCGAGTTCAATTTTTACGATTTTTTAGTTACGGATGATGCTGAATCGTCAACCGTTCATAATTATTTGCATACAACAATAAATCAAATTACAATAAAGTTAATTTGTACAAATTTTCGCAGAATCGATAAGGGAAACGTAAATTTTAAACCTATTCTTCTCCAAATATGGTTTTGTGCAGTTGGTCTGCCCTAGCTCCGAACTCGTTTCCAGCCAGTGTAGCTAAATTTCATTAGTTTGATAAAATAAAATTACGAGTGACTCACAGTTTAACGTTTATTCCTAATGACGATCGTGCCTTTCTCTGCTTTCGACTTTCGGTCCATTTTTTCGTCGTTTTACCAATTTTACTTTCCATTAGATCGAAGTTCAGGCCATAAGTCCATTTTTCAACCATAAAATATCTGACATTAAAGAACATTGAAAAGATAGACATGTTGTCGGGCGATAGGGTCGCCGAGGTGAGAAACTGATTGACCGTATATATACGTATATGTCGGTGGAGGCGGCTGCTGTGCGTACGAATTTAGTCATTAATCGAAACGTTTGAATAAACAAGATCGTTTTATACGCTTAATCGAATCCGCAATGAACTCATCTTTGCTGGTTTTGCGAACACAAACAATTCGTGGCAGCGTGTGCAGCAGCGAATTGTATCGACTTGAGCCTACGTACAATGCACGGGTTCTGTAAATTGAGCACCCTTTTCGAATTTAGCGAATGGAAAATTGGTGGAAAAACACAATGTTAGTGGGGGGGGGAATTTTGAATTGATTCAAATGCGTAGGTAAATATAGGGCGCAAGGGACGAGGGTAAATTACTGTGTCGGTGGCTATATGGGATACTGAAGGTAAATCACTTTGCGCCAGCTTTAGACTGGAGCCTATAACGACAGGCATAGGCGATATAGCATAGGCTATAATTACCTACGTTAGGGGTGAACCAGATGTTTCATACTACTCGCAGTTGTAGTCATAAAGGATGCAGTGCATCACAAAAATATTTGAATGTCGTTCAACGGAAATTAATTTTTCGTAACTGCTATAGGTATAGCTTTAATCAATTTAAACGCATTGTTTTGGAATTAATTTGTTACGAACTATTATCTTTGAAATAATTTTACACCTCCTTAATTTGAACCTGATTCACGAATGATATGTCCCACGTAATCTTTTGAAGCTCTATCATAATACTGAGAAAAGTTGCAGACATACTGTAAGTATTTATCTGCCTAGTTTTATTTTATTACGAAGAGGGACACAGTTGCGAAATGTAAGTCAACGAAAAATAAATAGTAGGTTTACAAATGACTGAACCATACGTTGATCCATGAGACTACGAGAAAATCTTATAAACTGTGAACGATATGCACGCATTTGTGTCACTTTTCGTGCGTTATCCTTTGTGTGTCCGGCAGTCAGCTAAAATGTGTCCCACATATCCAATAAACCGAATCGACCTACTGTCGATACCAAAAATCGACGTACCTTAGTGTCGATTGTTATTCGATTTTCAATCCGAAACAGGAGATGCGTTGACCAAAAACTTCCAGGTTGACACAAAATTTCTATCAGTTGCAATCAATTTTGAGTCAATTTTACAATCTATCTAATATCGACTTGATATGGGTCAAACTGTTTTGTAATTTACGCTCAAAAAAGCTCCCAAAAATTAAAATTAGATTTTTGATATTTATTTTAAGTAGGTAATTCGGGAAAACTGATTTGAATTTATTTTATTCCTCAAAATATTTCAATACAAAATTAATAAATTACGTATTTCTGGGGGAAATTGGTGGAAAAAAATTAGTTTTGTTTCCTTAGTTCGGTGAGAATCTTTAGAGTGAATGTAACAACCTCTTGATGCTCTTTTACGTCCTCGCGATGTTCATAAACTTTAAATTTTCAAACCAACAACATCAATGCTTTACATATTCATGCAAAGCTATTGTCTCTTGAGAATTTTATCGGAAAAATTTACACGATTTGTATTTCTTGCACAGTTCGAGGATACATTGGAGATGATTTTTAAGTAGGTTTACTATTTAAAATCCACTTATTAATCTTGGTGTCACGGAACAATTTGGAGGCAAGAGTGGACAGATTCCTCAAAAAAATGATTCGGCTTTAAGTTATAGCAAAATTATTCGAATCGCAAGCAAAGTGATTTGTACGAATTATTTTTCTGCGAATAAGTAATCCTCAGTCTCGAACGTTAAAAAAACTTATAATTAAAAACGCGTTTTTAAAAGATAAGCTTTTACTTTTATTTTTTTTTGTGGCTTTAGCTTCATGCAAAATAAATATTATTTTCTTGCGGAAAGTTGGCTGCAGTATTGGTGTATTTTAAAATCGCAGTAGTGAGTAGAATAAAAGCTCATAATAATTCTGTTTGATCTTGATATGAGAAAAAAGGTTCAAAAATTCCATTACTTTTTGATAATAAACTATTTTACTTGGGAAAGTGAAAAATAAAAGTTCTCTGAAAAAACTGTTTAATTTTACAAGGATGAAATTTATGAAATTTTTTTCAACAATTAATAAATTTACGGAAATTTTTCAAGAATTACCCGACTAAAGGAATAAGATTCGTGGTTCGTTGTTCCGCTGTTTCTAAATAAATGATTCGAACCACAAATCCTCTGTTTCCTAAAGTGATTTAAATCACGGATCATAAATCCTTTTCCTCCCCTTAAGAGAATTTGAATCCCATTTTTTTTTATGAATCCTGCCTACCTTTATTGGTGGTGGGGGTAGGTATGTTTTAAAATTTTAGCATTAATAACTAAAATTTATATACACATTATAAGCCAATTTCTTGTTACCACGGTACAGGTCATAATTTTTATTCGATGGTCAATTGATAAGAAATGACATAATATATTTGTGTACCAGTCCGAGACATCGCCGAGATCTTTATCTATTGTACTGTCATTGGCCAAACATTGTATCTTACTTGCCCATGTGTGCCAGTAAGAACATATATGAACAAACAAAGTGTATATGACATAAAATGTATTGCAATTGATAAGAAATCACTTGTGTGTACGAGATGTTTAGTCCCTACATCTATGTAAAAGTATCCTACATGTTTTAGCATTGAAAATGCTTCTGGAGTTAGTTTGTGAAGAAGCATCCACCACCCAGTTTTTGCTGATGTGTAACGCGTGAAGAGTAAGAGAAAGGGTAGATAACATGCTAAAAAAAGTGGAAGGAGAAAATGGAAATAAAATATAAAGTGGAGATAGTAACGTTGTTTCTTTTACAGAGCGAATACGAAAAATAACACTTTATTTGTTTTTCATTTATTTTCAATGCCCTCGTCTCTTTCTTACAAAGTGTGAAACCTGTAAATTTTTTGTCAGGCCCATAGTTTTTGCATAAATTATCGTTAAAAATACCTATACTTCTCTTAATATTTGTTTAATCTAATAAACACATTATATGTAATAAGTACGTCTATATAAATTATTAATACAGTGTATGTTCAGCTCTTTAATAATTTTATTTGCAGTGTATAAACAGATTCCTAGATTCCTAAAGTAAAATTCTCCTCTTGACCAAATTTCAGCCCCACCTCCCTCGCTGATATAGACTACGATTACATGTGATCTAATGAAAAATCAGTTAGGGAGGATTTACTAAAATGCGATAAGGGGGGCAGAACAAATTATTGGTCCAGACGAGTATTCAGATACTTTGTTTCCTTAAAAGTGTTTCTATAACTTATACTCAAAATTAAGCTCGTATTAATTTTATAGATATAGATTTTCAATTTTATTTATAGACCTTAGGTTACCTGTTTGCGTACATCGAACTAGTTCTTTGACCGCAGAAATCACGTAGAGCATGAAATTACTCATCTGTGTAATAATAATTTTGGATAACTTAGATTAATATTATAGCCTACGTATCTAGTTGTAAAGTGCCTACGTAAATTGTCAGCCTAAATGAGGAGTATTCTTACAGACTCTGATCGGACGACTGGACGTCAACATTCTTCGCATTGATTACCAAATATTTGTTCGGTTTTCGAAAATTTTTAATCCCTACCCATGGCGCATGGTCAAACATGAGATAACTCATAAAAATGAGAAATGAGGAAATAAAGTTGGTGGAGAAGGACGAAGAAATGTGACAAAACGAAAAGAGGAGACAAAATTTCTGTAGGAATCTTATTTAATCCTCGAAGCCAATAAACATATCAGATTGCTTATCGAAAAGCAAAACGTGTTCGAAACGATCGGCTCGTATATTTATTGCTTTTCTATGGGAAAATTCTTCCATATGTCTCTTCTTTCTGCTCTCGTTCACGGCTATGGAAAGTGCCTCTTCGGACTTCGATTCTTTTTTCATTAGACAAGTCGCTTATTGCTTTTTTTTATTATGAATTTCTTTCTTTTTTTTTTTAACTTTGTGAAGTTTCTTTTCTCGCATCAATATCACGACGCGTGTGCAAATTCGAAACGTCTGCCTGTGTCGTAATGAGTAGAATATTTCATTTCTTTCCGCCACTTTTCGTTCGTTTATGGTTGCCTCTCTTTATGTTTTTGCAAAAGTGAAATATTTTGTTTGCAATGCCATATTAGTACAGTTCCCGTTGATTAATGCGGAAAAGATGAACGGCCGATCTCAGTAACTGTAGAATTGCTGGAAAGATGTCGACAATATTAGTCTATTTTTAATCAAATACGATCAAAAATATTTTATTCAAAACTAACCTTGATTGTGGTATCTTAAGTGAGTGGCTTCATCGAAAATGAAAATCACTTCCAAGAAATCCAAAATTTTTGAAATTATTCAAATTTTAAAATCCAAACATTGAAACAAAAAAGAATGCAAAGTTTTGAGTTGCCAGATAAGCCGAAATTCTGAAACTCAGGAAAGTACCCTCCATATTTTAGCCTACGAATCGTCATCCTTAAATTGTCTGTCTTATTTTTACCCAACATTTAATATTATTTATTTTGCTCGTTTTTTCAACCCATTACTTGGATACTAACACATTTCAAAAAAGAATGTAGTAATCTTAAAACAATTTGTTAATTTATTATCGAACACTAGATATAATTTGCACAACGCTTACCTGGCAATATTTAACTATTGTTATTCGAATATTTAAATATTGTTACTTATGAATACTGACGCTCAGTTGTCACAAATCTGCAATAAAATAAGATTCTGCATCCCAATAAGCCAAGAAGAATTGATTAATACTTGATTGTGTAAGTGGCTAGACTACCCTAATTTTTAATGATATAACCAACTGCATGAATTCTTCTTCCAAATATTTTAGGCTACCAGGTTTTTTAATTTGTAGCGCCAAGAATGCGATAAACAAATTTTTTATAAAGAACTTTCAAATTTTTGATCATAGACAAAATTCATCTTTTCTCAAAAATTTATTGGATATATTTTGAAACTATTATACCCAAAAATTTTTAAACCTGAAAAATTTGTATTTCAATGTATTCAAATTTTTATTTTGTTTGCACTGAATGTTTTTTGTCTTTTTCCCTAGAGTAAAAAAACTCTCAAAAATTATTATTTTAAAATAAAAATTAACTGGATATTTTTTTAAAAGGACCAAAAATTTTTTACTGAAAACACTCACAAACTAAAATTATAAAACTATTGTGGACATCATCACACTTTCATTATTGTCGTGTTTCAAAAAGACTAACTAGACTGTGGTCCCGGTGACAACTGCAATTCACAAGAATAAAAAGACAAACTTCTCACCACATTTTGGATGTAAACTTAAAAAATCACTAACTAGGTTAAGATCAAATTTTAAAGTTAACAATGACAGTAGCCTTAAAAAATGGTAATATGGTGAAACTTTTTATGGAAATCATACATTTTAATTTACCCTTTGAACTTATCAGAACACAAAAAAAATGAGGTTTTGTTTTTGTGGGGACATTTCCCTCTTTGCCTCCCTCAGAGCTCGGCCCTGCGTCGACAGATGGGTCGCAGACCAAAGTCCGCGACCCATACTAATTGTGCATTGCACGTTAAACAAATTACATCGTCTGTATGCACTCATACAGACAATGCGTTTCTGTGTTTACCGTGAGGCAGTAAACTGAGGCAAGTGAGTATGTAATACTTACATACTCACTGACAGTATACGTGCTGCGGTCCGTATAAGGTATTACCTCGCCTTTGGACAATTGCCCCAGTTAGGAAGTACGCTTAGTGTACGGTAAGGCATCTTAAACCAGTTGGCTACCGGTACCAAGAAATAATTTGGTCACCTCGCACGTAAACCACTGTCTCCCTCAAAGGTTCCATGAACACCGTGTAGGTAGCATCTACCTACACCAAACAAGCCACAGTTTTGTTAAAAAGTACTTGGCAAAATGTTTTTGAGAAGAGAATTCAATTAAAATTTTTTAATGATTTAAAGAGAAAAATTTGTGGGTGGAAAGATTTGAAATTTTTTGGTATTGTGAGAAGATCTAATTTTTACATCATTATTAATAATGAACAATCATTTTATTTTACAATTGCATCCATTAAGAACTTACCAAACATTCTCCATCAATTCTGATTGACGCATCCTTACAATACCAACTACCTTTTTTTTCTATATATTATAATAATATGTCTTAACACTCACCCATACCTCTCTTAATACTTTCTGCGGACTTTTTCCTTTTTTCTTACTCCTCTTTTTCATCTTCTATATACATAGACCCCCCTTAAAGAAACATGAATCTTCTCATTTTTATACATTTCTCCTCGTTTTTCTTTCCACTCATGTCTTTTCCCCAAAATCTGACTATCTCTCACTCTCTACTTTTATTTCTCCTACTAAAATTAACTGTCCATGGAATAATATTTTAATATAATATGTATATATCTAAATAACCAGTTTTTATCTACCCCTGCTCGATTTGTTGTACTTACTTTTGTGTTATATTTTTTCACTAAGATTTCGAAATTGTTTCTTCTTAAAGATGATCGTCTGGAAAATAAGTTCTTACATTCTTTCAACTCATTAAAATAAAATCAAAAAAGTGGGAAGAAAATATTATTAAACCTTGGTTATCTGAGTGCAAAATAATATTCAACATGATTATTTAATTAAAATAAGCATTAATTGCGTAATTATGAGTTTTTAAATTTTGTTGATCAAAATATGAAAATGTCCTCTTTTGTTTTTACCTACCAACAATTTAGTTCCTCTCTTTAATATCGAAAAGTATTGCATACCAACATACGAGCGTAACAGGATTCAACATTTACAGCAGGTAAGCCTGTTTTTTTTTTTTTTATATTAATCGAAAAAATTATGTTGAAACTTTTTCACATAATCTGACCGAATATTTTTTTTAGTAAACTTATTTTTCCATATTGTGTATTTGATTTTGACTATAATGGTACATTAGGCTACGCTAGAACCTTATTTTTAAACAATCTTCGTTTGCGTTCCCAGTAAGTCAGTATTCCTGCTCAGCTATTTGAAAAAAAAAAAATAGTTGACAAGATAGGATATGCCTCGGACAGGAATGAGCACAGGCCCAATTCAAACGGAAAGATTCGATTCACGAAGCCTTTGTTCTGATTCAGAGAATGATTCGAATCACAAATCTATGACAAAATTTTGCAAAAGAAAGATTAGTATTCGAATTCCGAGTTTTTTCTTTATAAATTGGATTGGAATCTTAATTTTATGGATCAATTTTACTTTTCTGCGAATCATATTTTTTTCATCTACTCTCATCACAATTATTTGGGGGAAAAAATAAATAAATCATTTTAAATTGTTTCGTGTTTACACGTGCCGCAAAATGAGTAAGCAAGCCTAAAGTGTCTGCTGATCCATGCTGGTATAATGATAAGGTTTTATGAAATCCTCCTCAGTCTTGCATTAATCTGAAGTGAAAAGAAAAGGAAGAGAGAAAAAAAAGAATTGTTATTTTCACGTTTCATGTTTCTTGTAATTCGATACCTACCCAATGAAAAACTTTTATTTTCTCTTGTTGGCAAAAAAATGGTTAAAAATTTTGAAACTTTTCGCACCCAAAATTCGGTCTTAATCTAATACTGGTGAAGAAGTGGCTATATTTGCTTGTATGGTCGTCAGTGCCATAGTATCCGAAATACTACAAAATTTTCGGTTGCATATAAAAATACACAATTATTAGAAGTCGAGTCTTTTTTTTTTAGCTGAGGGGCGTCCGGACCCCCAGAACCCCCTAATATACGCCCTTGATAGAGCATGTTAAATTACATAAGCAAAAAATGTTTTTAATTCAAAAAATTTAATTTATTTTTTATTTTACAATACGAAGTGCACTGCGTTTAAAAGTAGGTAGGTAATTAAATTAGTTAGAATACAGATGATATTTGCGATTTGAATTGCTGTAATATAATTATTATAAAAACAATTGATTGTTTTTCAATTGTGACACTTTCCTCATGAATTTGATAATTTAAGATATCTTTTACAGTATCCACAACTTTCTCAAGATCCAATGTTTTGTGTTTTTGGGTAGTTTTACTTTCATGAATTAATTGATAAAAATTGAAAGGTATATTTTAAATATTTTCCATGGTACACCAGAGAATTTACACCATGGTACACTATAGATTCACCTTCTTACTAGAAGTGAATATTGTATATTTTAATCTAGATATATTTGAGTGTTATTAACTCTTGAGTAATTAATTACCAACTATTAAACTACTTTGAAACACATTTGAAAATCTCATTTCTCAATTTCTGTGTGGGGGGGGGGGTAACAGTTCCGGGCAAGTAGTCAAAACATGCCTTATATCATATAGCAGTTCCATGCATTTTAATATATCAGTTCCATGAATTTCAGTGTATCAGTTTCGCATGGTAAGCATTCTTCATAATTTAGACAAAAATTTATTTTTCATGGCAATTATTGAGGAAAAAGAGCAAAATCACACTAAATATCTGATAGTTTGTGAACCAATTGACCAATTGAAACCAAAATTGGTAAGTTTGATCCTTATGTTAAAGGTAATGTTTCAATTAAATTTTGTACCTATGGAACAAAAATTTTAACTTTTATTGAGTCTCACATAGAAAAATTAACCTGTCCAACAGCCCCAAGGCATAAACCATAAAGCCAATGGTAACCAAATTTGATAGCATGTTAGAATAGTCTTGAATCAATTTGTGTTTCAAGTTTTTTGACGAATTCTCGAAAATTATTCATTTTAGAGCCATTATGCTGTCAAAAATGCAACATAATCGCCCATACCTACGTTCCATAAAACCAATCAGTACTAAATTTGAATGGTTTTGTTCTTCACTTAGTATTAGCATTTGATCCAAGTTTCGTGACTATGGAAAAAAAAAAGACATCCTGTACCGTTTTAATAGGAATTGAACAAACATAAGTACATAATATGAATTTTCAAAAATGGCGCCAAAAATTTCCTTGGGTTATGAAAAATGCGCGGAACTGTATGATTTATAAAATATACTTGTCGCAGAACTGGCCCATTCCCTTGGAGGTTTTCCTGCAACTCTAGCGCTTCCCAATTTCTCTGCCATTGGTCACACTTTTTCCAAATGAGGTACTAAAATTTTGATAAATTTTGCAATGATTTTTGAACAACAAACTGGAAAACGATAGTAAACAAATGAAGTTTTACCATGTGTTTGATAGTACTGGACCAGTAAAGAACGACGATATCCGGTTAAACAAACCGGCGCTAAATAGGCAACAACCTCGCCACTTCGACGTAACTATTTTACACCACGTTTACGTATGCTATCCTTGTTAATTTAAGGGATGACTTTATCAAATATATTCTAAATTGGTGAACTCAAGCAAAACTTCAAAAATACGCAGTAGGTACTCCAGGGTCGCCTACTTTCACGCCGGCATGCCTTGACGTTAAAAAGTACGTTGAACTTATGGGGCTTTACTCGTCCATTACTATATAGTCAATGATAATACCGGACCAGTTTGTACAAAAGTGATAAGAAGTCAGTGTACACGTGTTTAATGGTACCCCGGTTTACCCTCTCCTATGATTCCTATAAAAATAATTGCAGAAATATTTTTAATCCCCAAATCGCGAATCGTATGCAGTTATTTTCAAAAAAGATTCGAATCAGAATCTGAGTCATATATTTGTTTTAATTTGATTTCGGCCACTATTTTGGTTCTCGAGGATGGGAATAAAGGGTAGAAGAGAAGAATGATAGGTTTTTTGCGAGTCTTCAGCTGGAACTGACAATCCAGATCTGTGGTTCTTAACCAGAACGGTGTTAGATCAATCCAAAAGGTATTGAGCAGATTTTTGAAAAACGGTGAACATAATATGGGTTGCATAATATTAGGTACGATATCTGCATGCAGAACTATTATCGAAGGAAACTGCGATATCTTGCGGAGCCAGGAGGGTGTCGAAAGGATATCGAGAGGCTGGTGGAGGGTGCGAAAATGTTGAACGATGAATAAAGAAGATTAAGAGCCCATTCTCATCTATTTGTTTCGAAGGTATCGCATATTTTGCTTTTATTTCCAAAACGTGGTTCCATTTCCATGAAAAAGCGAGGCCACCTACGTCATTCCCCTAAATTATGTTTATCCTAACGCCGGTAATTAGAGTAAGTTATAAAAAAATAATAACATGAAATCAGTGATTAACTTCCAGCTACCTATCGTTCAGCCTGTTGTACCATCTTCTCGACTCGACGTCACACCGAATGCTCGATGAATACTGCACTCCGTTTCCGAACAAACACTCGACACTCGAGGTATTTTTAGCACTTTCAAATTTTGGTAATGAGCCGACAGCGAGTTAGTCCGCGAATTTTTCTGGTTAATCTGAATACAGATATTGCCGACGTCAATTTTCATTAATTTAGGATCGACCCTACGCGGTAGGTCGTCGGCCGTATTCGCCAAGTTGGTGTGGTTCTTCGTTCTTGGCGGTATTTCGATGGTAATGCCTCCAGACACGTCATGCGGACCAATCACGTGCTCGTAATGGTGTTCGTCGTAATATTCGGGCACCTTTTCCGCGTTACTTTCTTCATAAATCGATGGCAAGTAGAGAACGTTCATCCATGGAACGTAATTTTCGTCCGAAGGATCAGTGGTGGCAGCAACAGCAGCAGCAGCAGCAGCAGCAGCAGGTAGTTCGCTGAGGGTCGTGGTCGACGACGTGGTTGCATCTTCACGGGGTGTAGAATATCCTGCGCAGTTGTTTCGCTGCACAAAAAAATAAGCAAGCATTTTTAATTGGCGCTAATCCCGTCAAATTTATGGCCAACGTGGAAAACGTTCAATAGCTGCGTGGCTCACATTTTCGTCTGCTTTGTCTGCTGCTTGTTCCGATTTTCGCTTACGAAAATGTTTTATGACAGAAATAAGAAGAAACGCGTTCAGTATCCAGCCGAAGATACCCTTCGAGAAGATTAACGACATGAGAATTGACGGAACGTATATGTAGGCTGTTCGCATGCAGGGTGGTAGTGAAATGGTATTATTGGGGTTGAAGCCAACGAAACAAAAATATTCGTCTTCGTTCTGAAAACAAAAGTGCTTACATCGAAATAAAATCTACCCAAATGGAACGAATAACGTTAGGTAATTTCGCAAAAATTTCCGCGAATAATTCAGTTGCGGTTCGTCTACAACCTTTTGCCGAAGATCGTCATATATTCTGCATAGATTTATGCGATTCATAATTTTTATCGAATACTACATGAAAATTTCGATGAAAAGTGACACAACGTAATTTAGTGGGAACAATTATTTGCACGATATGAAGAAAATTGCAATATGGTGAAACGAAAATTGAAAATTTATCAAATGAATTTTGTTGATAAGCAAAATAAAGTACGTTGTTAGGTTATTATTAAGAAAATTATTATAGAAATGTTGCTTTGTTTTGGGTAAATAAAGCAGCAACTAAGAAATAAGTATTGCGATTATTTAACGAAAATGGTAGAGAAAAAGCTAAAATTTTTCAGGTCGAGTATTCCTCCATGGTCCCCTCGCATAATCCCGTCTAAAGTTTTTTAGATAATGGAGATTTTGGGTGAAAAAATAACGTTCCGCTCAATAAGTTTGTTTACATTACTATCGGCATGTCGCAGAGAGCTGACCTTGAAACAACATTTAGAAAATCAGTTGTCAGAACAATAGTGGAGGGAATGGTGAAATTCTTGTGTTATTATTATATATTGACTTGTTAGACTTCGTCTCAAATTGTTTATGACTGATAAAATATTATCTTATCATTAATTGCAGTTTATTGTAATCTAGAGTGATACAAAATGAAGTGCAGTTGGCTTATGTATGAAATGGTTCACGTATCGGTAGAAATCCTTACACTTGTATATTTAATTTTGCTAATACCTATAATAATTAGGATGATTGGTAATAGACCAATATTTGTTTAAAAATCTGTAGGACATACTGCTTTTGTAATTTATACTGCAATATCTAATATAGGCCACGAGCTCATGCTAAATACGGTAAAGCAGTAGATGACCAAACGAATGAAATTATTCGGTTAGAAATTGAAAAAAATTGATATTTCAATATTTTTCACCTAAAATTTCATGTAGGCAAGGAGAAATTTTGAAAATTTGTGAAACATCAGCCATTCAATTAGAAGATAATTCGTAGTTTCACTAATCAATAGCATTTTACAGACTATAGGCTTGAATTCAGAAATAGTGTTAAACCAATATTAAAAATGTTAACCATTAAAATGGTGACGGGTACTGCTTGCCATCCTAATAATAATACACGTTACGTATTTAGCGCCCTCCGACGCATTTATAAATAAAAATAAACTTTTCAAAACACCATCCGGTATTATGATAATAATAAACTAAGATCTTTCCTGCATCCTCGGATGCTTAATAAACTTAAAACTATATTTCACAGTCACCGAGGTCACGTATAAATAATAATAAATTAATTAATTCCCCAACAATAATCTTTGCCGTGAGTGTTGTAGTTAGGCTAACAACTTAGCCTCAACCATCCACGACAAAAACATTTTTTTTCCTTCCGTTTAAATTTTTCTCACCATTTTCTAAGCCCTCCCTTTACCCTACCTCAAACTGACACTCCCTGGTACAGTAAATAATAATAAAATTCCTGTTCCTCAGTACCATATCTCTTTTCACTAAAACTTGTTTTTATTTCCCACATCCATTTTTTTTTCACTGAGCAGCCAATTTAATATAACCTAGATGTAACTTTTTTTCTACTGCTCAGTTTAACCAGCGTTCGTTTTCCATACAGACAACATCTTTTTCTAATTGTCTTTATATTTTTGTTTTTTGTCAATTTTTCATGTCTGTATTCATTTATTTTCAATATATGATTCCTTTTATCATGGTTTAACTCACTCGTGGCAATGGGTTAAGCCCTCGGTTGTTTACTTGTGGTGTTTATTGGTCCCTAATTCCCCTTGTGGCAATTTCCAAACGATGATATTTTTATTAATCATGATGCATGGTTAAACTCGTGGTATTTTGGACTCTTGCAAGGCTGTGCAGGGGTAGGTAAGACTCTCGTTGCCATCAGACGTAGCTGATGGTAACACTCGAGGTGTAGGAATTTGTGGTGTTGAACTGATTTCGAGGTGTGTTGTTTTTCCCAAGGATATGTCCCCCTTGGGCCGCATATCACAATAGCTGTATCATGGCTTCATGTTAGTTTAGATTCTCATTGATTTTCCATTTAAAAAGATCTAAACCCAAAAGTGAGTCCACACATTCTCAGTGGTCACCTCTGACCCCGCATCCAATAGGCAAAAATACATAATTTTTAGAGGTTGAACCATTTTTTTAAATTTTCTAAGGGATGGAAGAGTCTAGACACCCAGAACCCCCCAATATACGCCCTTGTCTAAATTAACAAAATTTTCCAGTGTTATTGTTTCTTTATGTTATGATTATCATGTACGTATACCTACACCATAAGTACATCCGATTATAGCATTTTAAAATCATACAAAAAGAACAGAGCGCGATCGCTACGCACGATGCAAATAGTTATGCCGATCAACTGCCAAGTTGGGAGAGGAGAAAGTATCTTATTTTGCATATAACTGCATTTTTCTCTCTCAAAATTTATTTCTCAAGTCATAAAATTAGAAATATTGATAGACCAATGGACGAGTAATCTAATCCAAAAATTTGTGGATGTTACCTCAAAGCCAAAACCTTTCCTGCTATGATTAAAAATGAGAACCAAAATTAAAAATACTTATTCACCAGAATTTTTCATTTAGTGTTGCTGGAAAAACTGAAGACCAGTTCTTATACCCAGACAGTCGTTTTTGTCGTAAGAATAAGAAAATCAAATTCTATCGTCTATCGACAAATCATAAATACTCACACTCATATGTTCTAAATCGAGTAAATACTGTATGGAAGCAAAAGCATCGCTGAACACCATCAAAGTAGTCACAATAATCCACCAATATTGATAGAATCGACGAAACAGATTCAGCTTCTTGTTCTCTGGCGCCAAAACTGCAAAAACAAAATTACATACGTTCGTCTCCTTCACCAAAATAACTCATTTGTAAGTATAATTTTCTGTGAAAAAAATCAGAACCAAGCAAAAACAGTGAGGTCAACACCCAAACAGTGGAAACGATACTGTAGTATATAGTCCAAAAATGCGTTCGTGGAGCTGCTGGTGTTGTGCATAGCCATCCATTCTCTTGATCACCAAATGTGCAATTATCTGAAAAGATAGCTGAATTTAAAACCCATTTCTAGTTTGAAATTTTTATAGCCTATATGTTGAATGTTGTACATCCATTCGATTGTAAAAAGTCAATAATACATCGTCAAGTTGGGAGTTTAGGTATGGGTACTTCAAACGTGGAATTATTATTTTGGCAAACTCTTACACAATCATTCTTCCAACAGGGTAGGGTTACATATAATTTCCATTATTGCAATTTAGACTAGGAGTATTTAGCAAATGGGTTTTCAGTCATGAATGATGACTCCACTAATACCATATGATTTCAATATTCGTAGAGCTTGTTAAGGAAAACGCCAACGTGTGCTATAGTGACTTGTGACACTCATTACGTTGATTTTCTGGCTTCGTCATTATAATTTCGGGATATTTTGAGAGAAATAAACTTGGAAATGAGATTCAACGAGAACTCATTTTGCATTAATTCTCTTCAAAAACACGTTTGGCCATAGAAAAAAAAAATTCAAAATGGCCACGACATCATTCCTCTTGAAAAATAAGTATCACTTCAAAAGCAGACTTACGATAACGAGTAATAATTTACACGTAGTTACTATTTGTAGGTAGGTAAGTCGATAATACGTTTACCTGACCAATTTATACCACTGATTCATTTTTTTCGAAAACTAAATTCACTTTTACACAACATTCTCTAAATATATTTTTACCTCGAAAATACGTCCTATACGTCATAAATGCGATCGTTTGTGTCCAAGTAAATTTATCGTTATACCAACGTATTGAACACGTATCTATTTGATTTTCATAAATTTGAAAACCAATTAAAGCTGCCGCCAGCTGAAACAAGCCTTGAATCTGCGAGCAAAAAAATAAGGATTTCACGGTCCAGTCACCAAGAAAACAATTTAATGAAGCAGAAAATTACAAAAAAAAGTATCACTTACCAGGCAACATGTTCCAGCTCGATGTAGAAAAACATTTTTCACAACACCTGGCGGAGAAGCCGCCATGTTTATTTCGGATTGAATTACAAACTAATATTTAAGAGAAGGAAACATGCCACTATAATCATAATTACTTGAAAATGTATTAATGCGTATACTATTATATTTATACGTGTTACTTGAAAAATTTGAAATATAAAAAAAAATATATATATATATACAGGTATAGTAGGTACTTTAAAAACCAACACTTATTGCTGGCAATCATTATGTAAATAAAGAAATCGAAAGTAGTGGTAAAACAGTACCTATGAAATAAAAAATAATATTATTTTGATTATTTTCTATCGATAAACGATTTTTTTTTCTCTCGTTTCCTACTCGTATATTAAAAATTGTAGGAAATTAACAATTAATGAATTGCTTTTTAGAATACTGAAATTATTTTCTAAATGAATTATGGTAAGTCTTTCTAAATAAATCTTTGTTCAGTTCAGTACCTACCTGTTGCTGACTGGTGGTTAGTCTGATACATGCCTGTAGGTACCTAATTGTTTTCAATCATAATTTAATAATTACAAAAAAACAAATTTCAATTTCCATAGTGGAAATTTTTGTTGTGTTCATAATGTTTATAAGTTTAAAAGCTTATACCCAAAATATGAAAAGAACTTTCTTCACAGTATGCAAGTTTTTGAAGCTTTTGAGGGGTTGGAAGTTGCATTTCAAGAGTAAAAAAATAATTCTGAACTAATTTCAGGATGTTAATCACTTTATAAGAAGATAAACTAAAACTCAGGTTTAAACCTTTTGATTGAGGTTTTCTATAAATAATTTATGATAAGCTTGTTGAACTTGAAAAAAGAAAGTTTACCGCTCGCAATTTTCAGGAGTTTAGAAATTTAGGTACTAACTATCTGTAATGGAAACATTTTAAAAGAAAATATTTCAGTAAATTTTTTTTTTGAAAAATTCCACTTTTATCAAGGCTGATGGATGGGAAAAAAGATGAGTTTATCCAAAAAATTTACTACAGCATACGAAATAAATATACTAAATTAGTGACATTCAGCACATTCATTGAAGTTTATTGTAGGTACCTACCTATTTGTACTATTCTATGAAACAGTTACCTACCTGTATATTTATGCATTTTAGGATACAGTTACCTACCTATGGATTGATGAACCAAGTGAGCATTAAGAAAATGCATAAAACATATCTTTTATAGAAGTCCCCTTTGATTTTCGTCTTCCTACACTAATTAGGTATTTTTTTTTTTGACGTCAAAAATTTCAACGGTAGGAAAAATTGGTAGAAATAACCATAAAAACAACTAAAAATAAGGCTCAAAAATAGAATAAATGTAAAAATAAGTTTAGGTTAAAAACAAATTTTAAAAGATAAGCTTTTATTTATTTATTTTTTGGCTTTAGCTTCATGCGAAATAAACATTATTTCGTTGTGGGAGTTTGGCTACCGTATTGGTATATTTTAAAATCTCAGTAGTGAGTATAATAAAATCTTATGATAAGCTGCAGGTATTACATACAATTTCATCTTCCTTCTCAATTTTCTTGGCATCTATGAACTCAAAATTTTTGTTCATAGTCTCATTTTATTCATAGGAGTATCTTTCTTAAAAGGACACAATATTCCGTCCTACTTAGTACCTATTAATTATATGCTCGTTGGTTAGTAATAAATATCCTCGTGTACATAAAGATTATTCGAATACAGATAACAACTTCCTACCAGCTAGAAAAGTCATGTGACTGATATTGCCCTATTGAATGCACCTCTTTCTATTACCTACTGAAAGTTGTTGTATTCGTTTGTCTTTAAAATAATTATTACTCATTGGTCTCAACGCGTTGTGCCATTGTATCGGTTATCAGTTCAACCTTGTTAAAAACATAACAGCCTAATGTGTACTTGATTTACGAATATCGATTGAATTAATTTGTACGTAGGTATATCATTAGTTACTACATCATCAGCACTTCAGTTTTTATATTACTAAATCTGGAGGAAAGAAATTATCGTAACAAACTGACGGAATACTGAAAGTCTGTTTGGCTTGTGTATAAATTGAATGTTCGATGAAGATGATGTTTATTTATATTCTACCTAATTTTTAATGATAAATATTGAAGCAACTTCAATACGATTAAGATAAATTAGCAGCATTGTTACTTTTACATTGACGATTTTGAAGGTCCAAATAAATTGTCAAGGCTACGATTGTGAGAGTATCTAACTTCTGCATTATTGACAAATTGAGGTAGTTATAAGTACATACCTACCTAATGAGCAGCAAAAAATTCTTTAAAAAAATTTTTGACCTCGTACTCGTATATTTTTTAAATTTTTGCTTAAAAGAAATTTTAATTTTATTGTTGTTTGTCTACAGCAGAACATTGAAAATAATTTTTGAAAAAATTAGTGATTCCTAAAAATAGGTTAGTTTTTTATTCTACTCTCTACCTGCTGGATCAAGCAGATGCATAAATATATGCTTTATAATTATTGAAAGCAAATAAGAATCTTATTCCTAAGACCCAAATTACAGCTCATTGAAGTCTTCTAATAATAGCTGAATTTTGCCAATTCAATAAGAATAATTGTTGGTTGAACTGTTACTTATGGAAGCGTTAAATTATCTATGAACCTACGAACCAGATTGTGGGGACTCAATGGTATGAGGAAAAGCGGCTCAGGACCCCTCGACGATAGTCGCCGTCCCAAAGGGCAGGCAAATTATTCGTCTACATGATGTTAAACAACACAAAACTCGTTCGATTGTAATTACCTGTATGTAGTTGCAGGTAATGTACGAGTACCGAATTGTGACACAATAAGATGATGTCACAATTCGTACACGAACCAGCCAGCCATCTCTTATCTCAATAGGGGATGATGCGACCTGGCTGTTCTCACCAACGTACGTATTATCCTACGTACGTGTGTTTGTGTGTGTGCAAATAAGCCGTATATAAACCACCCGAATCGGCTCTAAAATCACCAGTGTTCGGTCTGGTTCTGGCTTACCCATACTTGTGTACGAAGTGGCTAAACACGCTTAAATTCTGTAGAATTTCCTTCTGGTGAGAATATCTCTCACGACAAGGTATTCCACACAGATTTTTATCAGATTTATTAAAAGAAAGAACACATAAAAAAAACATCTACATTTCTCCATCAACTTCAGTACTTATCATAAATAACATTCTAGTAGTTTGTTAAGAGTGATTATTGACAAAAATTTGAACATCATTCGTAATAAATGAGAATTATTGGGTAGATAATATCACAATCGAAAATTATATCCACTGATTTGGCAATAAATAAGCAAATTTTGTGTATTATATCTAAGAAGAATGGGTTATGAAATTCAAAGCATCAAAATAGTTAATGCTTAATACTTACTTTGTAATATGAGTTAAATGTTGATATCGAACATTCGAAGATTCATAGCATAGGTTTTGCATCTGCGGTTGGAAATTTTTGACAGAAAATCATTATTTACTGTTTTTCAAGGCTATTATTAGGCTTAAGCATAGTGGCAGTCGTAATTAATGGTTAAATATTCAGTAATGTTTGCGCATAAATTGGGTATTTTATGGTTTGCCGTTTATAAAAAGTGACACGTGCATAAATATAAATTTTAATTTTAGATGAAAAATAAAAAATTAAACTATGAATTTCGTTGGTATTATTTTTATTACCATCAATATTTCTCAAACACAATTTATTCATCTTACTTTGAACCTATAATGTAAAGTGATCACGAAAAAAAAAAAAAAAAAAGATACAATTGAATGAAAAAATAAATGATTTTATGATTTCATTAATAATTTTGTTCACCTTGAATTCTCCTGTTTCTCTCCTTTAAAATAATTGACAAATTTCATTCCTGTTTTATTATTGCATTTCCTCGAATCACCATTACTTTTATGCAACGAGTAAAAATGCTATTTCTATTGTGGCTCTAGTCGACTAAGTATTACTTCACTTTTTTTTTTTTTTTTTTTTTTGGAAACTTTACAATGCAAATGGGTACAAATAAAGTTTTCTCTTCTCATTCAACCCAAAAATATATTTACCTACCATAAACGTATTTTTCTTTCCATTAGCTGAATATAACAAAAAAATAGTCGCTCTACCTTCTCTGATTTATATATCACACCGGAATATAAAATAATTAAAATTATAATTCTTTTACAATGAGTGCCACTCTATTTCGTTGTCCAATTTATGCATCCTTTTCCCCTTTCTACTTTCTCGTTGTCCCTATTATTCTTTAAATTTTTTTTTTTTGCTTCTTATTCCTGTTTTCCTTGGATTCTGCAACCCTCGAAACGACCGTATATAAGATATTCATAGGGGAGGAATTAATTTTCATTAACTTAATTTTCAGTAACTCCTCTCGTTTTACATAGTAACCGAATAACGTTGGCTGCTTTTGAATTTTACTTTATTTTTATTAGCCTCCTTTAAACGCGTATCATAATAACCGTTTAAATAATACTTATGAAGACATTTTATAAAGGTTTGCCATCCAGCATGTTTTTCGTACGTGCCTAGCTGTTAAATAATTACTTCTTCGGCGAATTATTTCGTTTTCAGTTTTACATATAATGCAGATGAGCACTCGAAGGTTTTTCATAAGGAAAAGGCGTGAATTTTTACTGAAAACTTCTGAAGAATTATAATAATTCTCAAGGCGTCCAAAAAGGATGAGGATGTAAAACTAAAAATTACCAACAGATTTAAAATTTTCAACCAAAATGTTTCGATTTTAGAAATTATATTTTCTGGTTAGAAATAGTTTTTTAAGTTCTCACTCATGTAATACCTGTAATATTTGCAGTACTTACCTCCTGGATCCTGCAAACTACACACACATTGTGGAACCGCCTTCTATTGGCACTTGTTACCAATTACCTGTACTTTTTTTGCTGCTTGTGCATTGAAAGTACAGTTTTACGCCATGTTCAGTAGACACATTAAAGCCCAATCTAGTGCAGGATATTGAATAGTGTAACAATTATGTTCTCTAAATGGTGTAGAAAGTAGGGGATTTCCAACGGTGTGAAGTTTGCACGAGCGTAAGCGAATGCTGGAAATTTCATACGAATCGGAAATAACTTTTCCGCACTTGTTAGAAACTGTATTAATTTATTTGTAACCAGTACCGAAATTTGACCCGGGAGGCCAAAAAATTGAAAAAAAAAAAAGTAAAAGTGAGGTAAAAAAAAATGTGAGAATACTAAATAATGTAGGTAAGGTACCTACCTAATACGTACTCGAAACAAAGTTGCAAAAAAAATTTAAACAAAAATATGAAAATAAAATTCAGACCCTTTCATCTTCCTCTTTAATATCAAAATTTTACCAATTTTTAATGTATTTCCAGTGAAATTAAGAAAAAAAGAGTGTCATGGGACACGCGCTGGAAGTGAAACTTCCTCGAAGATATTGCGGAAATACATCGCTCTAAAGGAGTAATTTTCAAGCTATAGTCACAAAATTTGATACAAGTATTGATTTGAAGTATATCTAACATATTTTTTAATTTGGTTCATATTGGTATTATAATACATTGCCTGGGGCTGTTGTTGCTGCTAATTCTTCATGTTATCTCAATAAAAGTTGCAATTCTCTTTCAATAGTCACAAAATTTGGTACAAACAGTACTTCTCACAAAAAGGAAATTTTCCCTGACCCCCCCCTCTCAATTCTATACACTAGATTTAAACATGGATACTAAAATATTTGCTAATATTTTGGTCACCAGTACGTAGACAAGTGCACTGTACTTCGTTTTGCAATTAGAAAATTTTTTTCACATAATATAATTGTTTATTTATTTTTTTTTTTTTGGTTTTTATTATTTTATAATAATGGACAATTCTCGTCACTGCAGGAAAAAGAACCACCGAATTATTTCCTAGAATAGTGCTATTTAGAATTTGGAATATTTTTTCATTTCACAAAAAAATGATGATTTCTAACTCAAAAATTAAAAATTCTTTCATAAAATATATTGAAAACATGATACTGAATCGGTTGTGACGTCCGAAAAAATCACAAAAACAACACAAACAAACAAAAAAAAGAGAGCCACAGAAAGGCAGGTAGAGTATGGGAACTCCTGCATGGCCAAGTGTAGGAATAGACAAAAAGGAAGAATAGGGAAAATTCACCAATTTAGAACTGACACCCCAATTGCCAGAGTAACCAACCACCCCCCTCCCACCACATGCCTTATTATTAGGCTAACATGATAATTTTGATTCCCAAATACAAGTTACATGAACAGAATAGTAAAGAAAAACCATATATTTACTGTCCTTCGTCACAGCTCCGCAGCGGCCTTGGGGCGATGCAATTTCCGGTGATGTGGTTCAGGATGCTCTCGATGCCCCGGCTGTTGTAGCCCCGCTGACGAACACTGGTACTGTGGAAACAGCAACTGGATGAATCCTCCTTTCTGCCCCCGCTACTTGATCTGGTTGATGTCAGGACCACTATGGAGGTGCGGTTTGTGCACCCCTCTGTGGCCTTTTTCGAATTTAGTTGAAGCCCAGATTCGAATTTGACTTTGGAGGTCAAATAATTTTGATTTCGATTGACAAAATTTACTTACGAATTGCCACCCTGATGGACGAATTAAAAGAAAAATGTCAACTTTCAATTAATTCGTTTGCTCCAAAATTAGGCATGAAACCTCATAAATTAATGATAATTTCACATACACAATTCGCGATTGATAACAAAACATTAAACGGCGAGGAAGCCCCTCCGAGTAAGTTTATATAATTTTGAATTAAAATTTAGTGGCCAAAAACGACACTTTTCGAGGTGAAAACCTCCAAACGGCGCGATCCGACTGCTAAAATTCAACTAACTATAGGCTAAGAATGTAAGGATCGCGCCAAGCATCGAGAGAAATTCCCACCAAAACTCACCACCAATTGCATCGCCTCGTACACGTTTTTCTCTATAAAATTACAGCCAATCCTGTGAAAGAAGATAAATTATTTTGGCCGTTGCATTCGAATTTAAATTTTAACGTATTTTTCTGTCCGTTAGGCGAGCAACCGAACGGACCGCCGAAGTTTAGGCAAGCAATTACAGGTATATGGTATAGGCTATTGTATAGGTGTACGTATTTCGCGGCTAGGCTAAGCGGCGAATAATAAAACGCACGGACAGGCTAAACATGTTAAAACTGAGTAGCCTAGCCGCGTACGAGAGAAAATACGTAGGCGAGAAGTCGTAATATTTGGAAAAAAAATAGACGTGTACAAT
>WOFM01000526.1:1185001-1237663 GCA_011428145.1 Ericerus pela | reverse complement strand
ATTAAAACTCGAAAAATCCATCTATGGTTTAAAAACATCAAGTAAAAATTGGATTGAGTTACTGGATACTCATCTTTCAACATCCAATTTTACAAAATCCAAAATCGACAGATGTGTCTACATACGTAAAGATGAATCAGATGGCATTGCCTTCATAATAATTTACGTAGATGACATACTCCTAGCAACCAACCGCCCTGAGTGGATTGATGAAATAACCATCCATTTTGAAACACGTTTCACCATGAAAGTCATAAACAATCCATCTCATTTTGTAGGTTTTGAAATAGAAAGAAATCGTGAATCACAAACTATAAAGCTCACACAAAAAAATCAAATCCAAAAGATTCTCCAAAAATTCAAATTATGTGATTCCAACCCTTCCAAAACGTTTATGGAGACAGGCTTAAAGTTGAGCAAATCAGAAGGAACTGATAATAAGGAATATAGATCAATGATTGGCGCACTATTATATGTATCTAGAGGCACACGGCCAGACATATCCTTTTCTGTTAATTACCTGTCAAGATTCCAGAATTGTTCCGATGACATCAAAAAGAACCATGTACGTCGTATCATTCGATACCTAAAATCCACTATTGATCTTGCACTGGTTTATAGATTTAATTCCGAAGGCATATCCGCCTATGTCGATGCATCATATGCCCCCGACATCGATGACCAACCTATAAATTTAACTGAATTAGAAAAAGGTAAATCTATAACTGGTTACTTAATTACCATGTACGGTGACCTTGTAAATTGGGGCGTTCATCGCCAAAACATTCATGCTTCATCGTCCACAGCAGCTGAATTAATAGCTCTTCACGATTCTTTTGAGGATATTGAACTTTCTTGGCTCCTCAACGTTGAATTCTTCTCAATTGACACTCCTGTAACCGTATACGAAGACAATATTTCTGTCATACATGTAATTTCCGGAGGAGGTCAAAAACGTCTTCGAGCCCTCATGATTAAATGTTATGGACTTGCCCAAGCCTATAACGATAAAATCTTCACTTTCAAACAAATAGCTACCGAATACCAATTGGCTGACTTACTCACAAAAGCCTTATCCAGTAAGCAACACATTACCCTAACCCATAAAATCCTAGAATCCCCAAATCTTGATTCATAACATGTCATATCCAATTCCAGATCCATACCTGTAATATAATAAAACATTTCACTTCAATAATTTAAAAGTTCCATTCCGAATAAATTTATTTTATATATACTTACATTTGTTTATTGCATGCTGTTTACCATATTACCTAATAAAAAAAAAAAAAAATCAATGCATGTTACTATCTTAATCTACCTTATATATATACATTAAATAATCAAAATATGTAGTTACCATACTCGTCCAATTTAGTTACCATTTTTTTTAAAATTATTTTTTCTATATACACTATTTCACCTTTTTATATATATATATTTTTTTTTCAATTCATGTTAATTTTTTATGTAATAATATATTTAAATATAAAAAAAAAAAAACTCGTAAACTTTTAAACACTGTTGTAACACCCGCAGTCGTGATCGGTTCAAAAGATTGTAGGGGGGTGTTGAGACCACCAATCCTTCTCCCCTCTCACTCCACGAACACACGATTACATAAAATACATAATTTATTTATATCTATTCGCGGCTACACTGATCTACCACTTCCGCCACTCATTCGTTCATTTCCGTTAACACTCGTTTATCTATCTTAAAATGTACTTTGCTGAAATTATGTATCTTCTTCGAAATACACTCGCTTCTTGGACGGAACTTCGCTTAAATCTTTCTTCCTTGTTTCATCTCCGGTCCTCATCCTCTATAATCTTTAACAAAGATATCAATTTATCCATGTTTTATTGCTAAAAACCAATTTTCCAGAAATTTATTATTTTTTAATTTTCTTGGAAACTGCTGAACCAGTAGGTACCAAACTACTGTTAGACCTGATCATAAAGAATACATGAAAATTTTAGCCCTATATGGTAGTTTCCTCAAAACCGTGAACACAAAATTTTTCAGAAATTTTTCTGCTCATATTTTCTTAGAAACTATCCAATTAATGGGCACCAAACCTCTATCAGACTTGCACCTACATAAGGATAATCTATCATGAAAATTTCAAATTCATTTCTTTTTTCGTTTTCTCAGAATTCTGGAAAAGGATTTTTCCAGGAATTTTTCTTTTCCAGTTCCTCGGAAACTACCGAACCGATAAGCACCAAACTCATTTCAAACTTGTCCTATTTGAGAATTATCTCTCGTAAAAATTTTAGCTCTTTCTATTTTGTAGTTTTTTCAAAACCGTTTACATAAAATTTTGAGCGATACATATACATATACTAATTATATAATATATAATATATGTATACAGCTACATTAAAAAATATTAGGTCAAAATTAAGAAAATAGTATCAATCGTTTTCTTTTCTCATGAAACGGATAATTTTCATCGTTCCCACCCCTAGGTTATTTTGTGAGGTCAATTTTAATACCCCATTTGCAAATAAACTGTGTAAAAATTTCTGAGAAATGTTTGACTTTGTCCTCGCTTTTCACAACTGTGCTCAAAATCGTGATTATGGAAATTCGAAAATTTTATTTTCCTGAACTAGAGGTAAAACTAACTTGTTGCGAAATTTCACATTTATCAGAAATTTCATAAAAAACCATTTTTGCTCTTAAAAGAAAAATGGCATAGGGCAAATAAAAGCTTCGTAGTATTTTACCTTGAGATGTGTAAACGTAATTATTTAATAAATTATAGCCCTATAGTGTTTAAAAAAAAACAAAAACTGCACACATAGACCTGTCACAGTATGTCACCTTATTCAGAAATACTTAATAGGAAAATTACAGCTAACGACGACAGATTTATGTGGAAAATTCAAATTTTAAAACCTCGTCATGCATGACACCTCGGCGAAACAGACAAATGACAAAAATACGAACTCAAGGCCTTCATTTTTCTATCACGTTAGTACAAATATTATTTTTTTCTCCCCAAGTCACCAGTTGACCAGTGCCACCAGTTTCAAACGGATGTACACATTGTTACTCTTACTTTATAGTATGCGAGTGAGTTAATTTTACGCATTGTTTAAAAATATAATTTATTTCGAAATCGAACGGTCGAGCTGGCGAATTCATTTCGTGAATAATATTTTAATTCGTTCTGACGTAACAATTTCTTATTCGGTTGTAGGTGTGTATGTTCACAAAGTAGGTGAAAAATGGTTTGATGATCTGAGTATGACTCATTGTTTCTGGCAAATTATAAGTGGTACCTCTTATCCTCTTATGTTAATCTGGTCAATATGTGCCACCATTTATATAAGTGTGTTGAGGACAATTGTCATTGGTATTCTATAACAAATTGTGGTATACAAACGGGATGGAAAGACCCCCCAAACAAAAGGAAACAATGACAAAAACATTAAAGAACAAAGAGGGTAGATCATTTTCATAGTTAATATCTATTTTTTCTATGGCCAGATATAGTTGATAAATCTGAAATAATCCCGAATATTCAGGGCAGGTATTATTTTGAAACTCATTTTTAAACATGCAATTGAGTTTGGCTGCATGCCCGAGGAAAGTGATGTTAAAAAAGAGCATTTGTATTGAGGCGTCCGAAACTGAGAAAATAGAATTGAAGTTGTCAGTCATTTAATTATTTAAAATCATCTTTTACTGTTTTTTACACCATCTTATAAACTTTGTTCCTTTATTATTTTACTTTTATTTATCATCAGAGTTTAACAGATAATTCGCCATTCAACCTTTGTCCATTTATCTTTGATGTGCTTCATCTCACCTTATTAGTATAGGTGGATGATTTTTCTTGACAACTAGGTTAGATGCTACAGTCATATTCAGACAAGGTTTTCCCATTTCATTCCCTTTACACTCGATTTACTCTTTCTTTTTGGCTGTAAGAAAGATGGATCAGTCCATCAATCACTGAGAATCAAGTAACATGCATTTTCTCAAAAAATTGGAGATGAAGTACTTTTGATTTTTTGTTAAAATTTAATAGCAGAATTTGTTATGGGAATACCTATCCTATTTCTAGTACGTTCATTATTCTGAAAAATGATCTTTGTTGGATGTGTCCTGCCATTCATATCTGCTTCTCCGAATCTGAATTGGATTGTAGCCATTCACCCAAAATCATGCTACTTTGTTACCAATTAAATCAACTTACAATAAATGGAATTATCAACTTGTTGATGTTCTTATTTTTATTATTGGCCGTAAGTAATTATATTGTAATAGTATTGTGTAATGGGTAGTAGGAGTCTTGTTCAGTGCCACATAGCAAATCTACTTTAGGATATACCTCAGCTGATTAAGTATCTTGTTTTTTAGGGATTCTGTGGAACTGTATCACAACTGTACGTATGTATCCTCCTTACAGTGTGATTTATTGTTCTTCGTTTGTGTTAGGGAGAATTTTATCTGTCTTTGTTTTTCTCTACTTTCAATTGTCGTACTTCATTTCTTTTGGCCCTAGTATATCTAGCCTCGCCTGTGATGTTGATGTTCTCAAATGTCACAGTATTTTAGAAAAATAAAATTTATAAGAAAAACAATTATAAAATAAGGCATATTACATGTGTCTCTCTATTAGAGTTCATGAAAAAATGAGAATATAGACAACATGTATGAAGGTAAACATTTTTATAAAGAAAAATGCAACTGTCTCGCATAAAAAGCAGAGCAAGAAAAAAAGTGTGTATAAGACAGTTACAAGGTCCAGTGTACTGGCATTTGGAAAGAGAGGGGATAATGAGAAAATAAGGGTGTGAATGATATAGGGGAAAAACAGGTTCTTATTACACGCCATTGTGAACAGAGAGCCATATTTAGCACATGGAAACACCCAGGAAAAGACAAAGAAAAAAGGATTTTTTGACAAAATGCGGCCAGTTACATACTCCGGCGAATTAATAGAAAAGAAACAAGGGTGGGAGTTTAAAATTTTTAAACAAATATATTATGTTTGTGCTAGCCCAAATGTCTCAAATTTTCTGTTATAAAGTTATTTAGTCAAAAGTTATCATTGTTCAAAGTTGGTGTTTAAAATCACATTTTTTATGCAAAAAAAAATTCGGTTTTTCTGAAAAACTAAAATTGTTAGTACCTGATGAGTTATTCATTTACTAATCATTCATTATCATGAGATGCAAGATAACTAAAAAAAACATAATTCCAAATATTTTTCAATTTTTGGGTTACTTGTTCGGAATGTGGAAGATGGGCTTTTTTAAATGCTCATTATTTCAATGTTATTAAAAATTTTATAATCCTGATTAGTGTTTTAGGGCTTATTATTACTCTAGAATGTTTGCAAATTGTAACATTCAAAACAGACCAAGATTTTGCATGACCAAGATTTGCAACAAAATTTTTCAAAAGCAAATTCTTTAAAATCAGTAAGTTTTTTTCCAAAGACAAAAAAAAGAGATATAATACCATAGAGTATTGTTTTAATTCTTATTTTTATTAGTGAAACAAAACGCGAGTATCAAAAAAAAAAAAATTTTTTTTAGGTTTTAAAAATTCAGGTTGACTAACATTTAGCAAATTTCACATTCTTTTAAAAATTCATGGAAAAGAAACAGTTGACTCTTATCATTTTCAGCTGGTAGTTAACGAGATGTTAGAACGTACACTTTCATGTTCCTTACAGAACTGAATTATTGAGTGACCAACATTAGGCGGTGCTGGCCAAAAGAGCAAATTATAAAAAAGTATTAAAAAACCCTACCATAAGCACGAAAAAAAAAGCGCAAATAAAATGAAGTTGATTCAAAACTGGAAATAAAATTACAAAATGGTCACAAAAAGTGCAAATAAATTATCTTATATTTATCAGTTGTTGAGTAAGATATAGTTGAACATATTTTATGGATTAGTATGCTGCAATGTGAAACGGATGGCTCAGGCAAAACCCAATTTATTAATTCGTACTTCATATGTATTTGCGAGAAAAATAATAATAAATAGTTGCAAGCAACTAACACTACAGTTTATATGATTTAAATGAACTGAATATTGTAGATTATGTGACCAAATTTGGCATCAGGAAACAACTAGTTCCAATCTAAATTGTTCTAAAAAATTTTTTGTAGGTAGTTTTTATGCTATAATTGAATCAATGATGATGGAGATCACCCGAATATCGATATTTTTGTATTTCATTATCGGTAGTATTGATATTACTCAATTCTAGAATCATCAATACCCAATATCGATATGTTTTACGAAATACCAACATCTATATTGTGACATCTAAGTTACCCGTAGCCTTCCCTTCACGTCACCATCGACTGTATTATTATTACGATAGGGAACGGCTGTCGAATTATAAGTTTGTAGTAACGATAAGGTAAACCAGAAATACGCCGATTCCCCATCGGGAATAAATTCCCCAAGTCTAGGAAACATAAAGACACGTTGACTAACTATTATTTAACGATATGGTGACGTGTAGAAATACGATATCGATCATCGGTGAACCATTTCTAATCTCTTTGACTGTTCACGTTTTAGGCTGAAGAGTGAACAGTCAGTCTCGTTTTAGACGTGATGGTTTTTAGTTCGTCGTGAATACGAAATATTATTCACGACAAATACAGCTCTTTTATACGGCAGCAAGCCACCAATTGATTGTTTTCACCGATATTTTCGAATGTGAATGCCAGTAGTATAATTTAAATAACTCGCGGTACTATTCCTTCGAATCCAAAACGAATATCCGATCGAGATTTGATGGTTCACCGAACTTCGAGAACCATGAGGCGATGTGAAGAATAACCTGCACGACCTGATATAAGTTACCATATCTGTAAGTAACCTTTTCGAATGTAATAAAGTGTATACTGTGATAATGGGTCGGCCAACTTATTTAATTCCACATATGTAAATTCGCCCGATATACTTCGTAGGCCTAGGGAGCTATCGCTGGTAGGCTGGTGGCCTAACTGTTTGAGCTGGTTTGTGGTTTCAACTCTACGATTGATCGAGACTTATTGATATACTTCGAATCGTGATATCAATCCCCATACTCACGTTTTACTTGGCGACTGTGACAGGACTTGATCGACTTGTCTTTCGAGTTCAGTGGCCGAGCCTAATGCAAACGCCTTATCCACAACCTTCCGTCTTAATGTGAATTCCGTCCGTTATGAGGGTGTAATTCGAGAATCGTTCATTCTTAATCTGAAACCTTCACATGCGGATATATACAATCTCATGTTATTCGTAGATCCGTATTGCTACTCGGTACTGTAGTTCACGCGGGTGTATATCAACGAATGTGGAGAGTGTACCTCCTTCTTTCGATCATATTCTCGAACCACCCGCCCAAAATTATTTCTGTTCTTACCTTTCATTTTTTTTCGGGTTTCTTTTTTTACCATATCCTATCAATAAGAGTAGAAAGATCGTACGAGAAGAAACAAAAGTCCGCCATCTGAGTTTTGTTAAAACCCATCCGATCGGTTTGTTGCTCAGCATGATCGTTAGAGCGATCCTTTAAGCTGGATAGGTCTGATCAACCTGTTCATGTCGGGATTGGCACTATCCAAATTTACCAAAAGTGTCTGGCGACCGTTGACTGGCCGGCTTTGCCGCAGCCATTTTTATTTTTGTTGGGCATCTGATTCCCACGTGTACTAATTGGAGGAAGTCTTTCTCCGTTCTAAGACGCAAATGCAGCAAGTAAACTGCAGTGAAAGCCACATCGACTTCAGCGTTTAGCTCTATGCCTTACGAAGCGTGTCAACCTAAATTTGATAAAAATAATAAATTTAACGTAACTACTAAAACAACCTGGTGTTCGAGGATTAGGTCCCTTGTGTTTAATTCGATTATTAGTGTGATAAATAATGTCCCGTTTGAGGCGCAAGCTTCCTTAATAAATATATGTTCAAGACTGTTAGTCGTTACAGTCATTTGCTATGGCCCTAAGCCTACCGATCATGTTTTGATCTTAGCATTTTATCGGCAGTGTGCCGTAGAAAATAGTTATCGTAGTTAACCTAACTATTGTACGTCGCTTTTAGTGGCCCAGTATTTTATTGTTCGACAAACTCTCTTTTAACGACTCTTAACAGACTAAAATAACATCGTACGGGTGTGTATTGAAATAAAATAAAAATATAGGCTAGATTAAAAGCCACCCGTATTCCCGTAATCGTACTTACGACGTACCGACTTTAAAGTAAAGTAATTAAGCCTTAATCGATTTTTTATCTGCCCTATGTTATGGATCTTGGTCCAATTCATAACATACATTATAATTTAGGGATTCTAGAAATATTTTCGATACTATACTTCCGGAAGATTTCCCTGAAAGTATGACCTACCTATTAATTAGTTAAGTCGATATGCTTGTTAGTTATAGCTGAGCCGTAAATCCCCCCTGTTCCAGGTATATCGACGAGCAGAGCCATAGACATCGATTGCTAGTCTGTTAGGATAAAACGTATCGATTTAGTTAGGGGAAAAAATAGCCTTTCTTACTAAACTTAGCCCAGCAGATTTCGTCCAAGATGGACGGTATTGGGGGCGAGGATAACCCCAACCCCTTTGACACCCCCGACCACCTGAGAAGACGAAGTAGGGATACCCCAACCCCTTTGACACCCCCAACCACCTGAGAAGACGAAGTAGGGATGAAGTGAAAAACACTCGAGAAATCGCGATGGGCGAAGATGAAGTGAACATCACTAAGGGATCCGCCATCATGGAGGAAGAGGAGACATTGAAAAATCTATGGGCTTTTGACTCAAACAAGGTACCCGAGCCACCTAAGGGAACCGATCCAGTTGAGTTTTATAGGAACCTCTATCTCCGACAATCCGAGAGTACCGCTCGATATCGCAGGGAATGTGTTGTTCGAGACTCGATGTTCGAAAAAAGTGAAAAGAGAAGGAAAGCAGCTGAATTGCGTGCAGTTAAAGTAGCTGAGAAAAATAGCGAATTTGAAGATCAAGTTAAGGCTCTCGAGGGAGAAATTTCAAAAAGAAAATCCTTCGAAAATCCTTCAACATCGAGAATACGTGAGAGGATAGCCAAAATCGAACTCGATCAGACGAAAAGAAAGTCGACTTCGAAGATGCACAGTTTTATAGCGATTCGTTGTATATACCTATCGAGGATGATAAAACACCGTCCAAAGAAAACGAAGAAATTACGATTCCACAGAGTCAAGTAGAGACCACTCGAAAGCCGGTAGCTAGTTCGACGTTAGTAAGTGCCATCAAAAGGAGAGAGCAAAGTCCGAGCTCCCGGGAGATCCTTGAGCAGATAAAATTACTGAGTTTGGAAACGAAATCTCAGATCAGAGAACAGTTTGATTATTTCGAAAGAAAAATTGACCGATTGCAAGCTTTGAGACACCCAACTCCACAGAATACCCGAAAAGAAATGACGGATATTCCAGTCGGTTTTAGACCCGAGACACCGCCCCCGACAATTATAAGACACTTAAAGGACACAATAGTTCCTACGTACTTACCGAACCAAAGAGAACGAACACCGGTACGTAGACGCCGTGAAACAGGAACAAATCAGACGTTCTCGAGAATAGCTCCGCTGCAGAAGACATCGAGATTGTTCAACCCTTCAAGAATGCCAGCATACACCGGACATAAGGATCATCGAACCCCGGAAGAATTCCTTAGGGAGTTCGAGAGTTGCGTTGAAGATTTAGACCAAGACGACGAACAATTAGGCAGAGTCTTCGGAAAAATGATGGACATAAATAAGTTCCCTGGAGGAGCAGTCTATCGAGAGAACTGGGGATATCAACAAGCTTGAGATCATTTCGTAACCGTGTATTGGAATAAATCAAGAAAGCAGGCCCAAGTGCAAGCCATTCGAGATGGCCAGTACGATTCGAGAAAATACGATTCGGTGGCCGACTACGCGATACACATATATACTCGGCTACTAGAATGCGGCGAAGACATCCAGACCATATATGGAATCTTGGTGAAGAAAATACCGATGCCGTATAGAGACCGAATACTCGAGTCCGACGTCGCAAATCTGGTCGAATTCTCAACGAAACTCGAGTACCTACACAGTCTGTTCCATGAAGAAAATGCTGGAAGTATAAGTAAACAGGTGAAACAACAACCCGTACTAAACATTGGTGACCAAAAGTACGCAAGTTCGTACATTCCCGATGAAACCTCCCACCAGAACCAGGGAAACTGAAGAAGGCGCCTATGGTCGGTCGCATAGGACGCCCCATTGAAAAATTCGATAAAAACAGACCGACCACCGTAATAAAAAACAAATTCGTAATACTAGAGTGGAAGACCTACAAAGTCTTTGGTGATGCAACCATATTGAGCTGGTTGAAGAATAGCGGTCTATCAAGCGCCCAGAATTTAAGTATCGATAAGACAGTGGGCTTCGAGAAACTAAATCGGTTGGTCCCCCTCCTAGAAATTATACGAAAGGCAGCAAAAGAAAATACCCGTATAATTATCGGCTTCGGAGAAGAATTCATCCTCAATCCAGATGCAGACGAGGACACGATCATCTCGAAACTTCGATACCTCCTCGACGAGTTACTTCGAAAAAGTTGAGTTGAGAAAATAATCGTTACAACGATCTCGCCAGATCCAATGAGGATGGACAACCAGTTCTATAGATCTCGACTCCGGAGATTCAATAGCCGAATTTGGAACCTTAAGTCCGATTACAAGGACGTGTATATTCTCGACATCGAGAGAATCTTCACTAGAAAATACGAGAACGAGAATAAGGATAAAGCAGTTATCCCCGGGGACGAAAGATCTATTTACGCCGTCCCACGCTGCTATAGTAAGGAAGAGACACACTTAATCGATGAAAACCTAGCGTTTTTAATTGCAGACCATGTCGATCGAAAGGACAACGAAATAAGTCCCAACGTCAACCTGATTTCAGGATACGACGACCAGGATCGATGTGATGGAAATGAGCAATCGGAAACAGAAGACCCTCAACAAACAGACGAAGAAGATCCGTATGGAACGTTCTGTTTCCACATCATGGATGACGTCGAATCGGATCCAGAAGAAACCGACTCCGAGAACAATTTCGTCGATACAAGGCCGTGGTTTCCGCCCTTTATAATAAATAGTATTATAGGCAAGGCGAGAAACGTTTACAGAACGTACATCGATCAAGGTTCTCCATACAGCTGGATAATCGAGAAATTCCTTCAGTTCTTGGAAAAACACAACCCAGACCTGTATCTCATGCATGTGAATTGCCCAACGCAGAAAGTCGGATACGCCGTCGGAAAACCAGCTATACGAGTTTATGGATCGATAAATCTACGATTCATAATGGTCGATAAGCATGGGGACGACATCGAGATGACAACGACGCTTCACATAAACAAGAGCTTGAATGCGCCAATCATACTAGGTCGAGAATTCCTCTACGAACACGATGGAAGACCTAGTGTGAGATATCGATTGGTCGACTTTGTAGATCCACGAGACAGATCGAAACGGATTGAGATACCTGGAGTTCAATTTGGTACCGTTGAACCTATTCTCAACATCGGACCAACGGATGAAACTCCATTCGAGATCGAAAATAAAATTGAGAAGATATTGGAGGAGTTGGAGCTATCAAATAAAATAACCCAAGAGCTCGGTGACGTCTTGCGAGGAAACCACGAAGCCTTCTCTGAAAGAATCGGTAGATGCGCGGCATACACACACGTCTTAAATATGTCTCCGGATACGAAGAAGATGGACGAAAAGGAGAGAATAATTCCAAAGGCTTGGATTCCGAAAGTAAAAGAACTATTCGACGATTGGGAGAAACAAGGAGTTATAAGTCCTGAATCGAGCAAATACTTTTCACCGATAACATATACGAAGAAAGAGAACGGTGACATTTGCCCTTGCCTCGACGCTAGGAAGATAAACCAGTATATGGGCACGAGAGGAGATACAGTCCCACCAATCGAGACGATAAAACTAAGCTTGTCCGAAATGCGAGTCTTTACAAAACTAGACGCAAGGTGGGGATTCCTACAAATTCCTCTCACTCCGGAATCCCGAAAATACATCGCCTTCCAATTTCAAGGAAAGCCATATGTGTTGAATCGGATAATCTTCGGCTTAAAGGACGCGATGCAGGCCTTTGTAGCGGCTATGAGAATCGTTCTGAGTGGACTCGATCATTGTGTCACCGTATACGTCGATGATATTCTAGTATATTCTCGGACACACAACGAACACCTGGAACACATCCGTTTGGTTTTAGAAAGATTCGTAAAATACAATATGACACTGAAACTAGAAAAATGCTCGTGGTTTCGAGATACAGCTCGATACTTAGGATTCGTCATCGACGCTGATGGAATACGACCCGATCCAAAACGAGCAGAAGCAATCCACAATTTCAGAGCTCCGACGATGAAGAAAGAAGTCCAATCGTTTCTCGGAGTCGCTAATATGGGGATACAATCGCCCCATTATGTAGCCTGTTGAAAAACGATACTACATTTGAATGGACAAATAATCACCAGCAAGCATTCGAGAAAGTAAAATCGGAAATGGTTAAATACCTGCTTCAGTCACATCCGAATTGGAACCTTCCATTTTACGTAATTACAGATGCTTCTGACTTTGCCATTTCAGGGATAGTTGTCCAATTCCACAGCGAAGAGGAAAATGAAAAACCGAAAGTACTGTCGATGGTGAGCAGACTCTTAAAAAAGTCCGAAAAGAATTACCCTACATTCGAGAAAGAAATGTTAGCGATAATATACACAATGAAAAAGAATTTATATATGCTTACCGATCACGAGGTCCGGATACAAACTGATTGTCGATGCCTACAGTATCTTATAGGCTTAAAAGACGATGTCTCACAAAGAGTGGCGCAGTGGAGAACGTTTCTCACTAGCTTCTCAATAACTGCTACTGAACATATACCGGGTAGTAAAAATGTCGCAGCAGATGCTTTGAGCAGATACTGCTCCCCACTCGAAGCCATAGTGTATCGAAACGCTGACTTCCCGATGATACTGATGTTAATCGGTGATAATAATACGATCACCGTATCGTCATTAATGAACAACATGCCGAGCCTGCAAAAGAAAAGCAGAGAAATTACAGGTCAACTCGAAAGACGATCACCACGCGTTGAAAAAGAAAAAAATATCGTATATTATATTAATCGCGACGGAGATAAGAGAATATACGCCCCCGAATCAACTCGTGAACTGCTGATCAAATTCTATCATGAGGAGTTTACCCATCCAGGATCTCGGAAAACACTCGAATTGGTGCAACAATTCTTCGATTGGCCCGGATCGAAATATGAGATCGAACTCTTCTGCTCAAGTTGCGAAACCTGTAAGAGGTCGAAGAATATAAATACGACATTGTCAGGCCCTTTCCTATCAGTCTTCGCTGACAAACCTGGCCAACTATTGTCCGTCGATCTGTACGGTCCATTACCATCAGGACGTGGAAACGTAAATCGAATCTTCGTGGTCATGGACGTCTTCTCAAAATTCACGAAGCTATATACGATAAACAAAGCTTCGGTAAATGTCTGTATCGACAGGATGAATCGCTTTATTGAAAAATATGGCAAACCTGAAACGATTCTCTCCGATAATGGAAGCCAATTTACAACGAAGGACTGGATCGATCACTGGAAACAATTAAAAATCTAGCCTAGGTTCACATCGCCATATACACCATCATCGAATCCAGTTGAGACACGAATGAAAATCATCGGCGATGTCCTTCGAATAAAATGTCCAACGCAACACAGCAATTGGTACCAACACATAGGCGAGATCGAGCGTAGATTAAACCATATCGAACACGCTACGACTGGGCTCCCACCAGCAACGTTGATGGAAAAAGTAAAATTCGATTACGAGGGAAGAGCGATACCATTAACCGACGAAGAATATAAGATGTTCCTAGAAAAAGCCATACAAAACACAAAGAAAACACTCGCAAAGCGAAAAAAGAACAACGAAAGTAAAAATCTCACCGATCTCAAGGTTGGAGATATGATATATACAAAAAATCATACACTTTCGGATAAAGCCGTCCGAGTATCGTCGAAACTCAACCCAAAGTTCGTTGGCCCCTGCAAAATCATCGAGGTTAAAGGTAACGGAAGTTATCGAGTCCGTACGCCCGATGGGAAAATCTTACAACACAATGTACACGAATTCAAACGATAGAATTCACCTGCAATCAAAAAACAAAATTAACCCGGAACAAAAACATCTCGAAAATAAATCCCATTAATAACGACGTGAATTAATCAAGATAAATACAAGATAATTCAATTACAAAAATAAGGTAATTCCACTTATGTCAACGTCACACCCTTTGTCGCAAAGTTCAACAACCATGACATCGCGTCATTGACCGATCAACTCACCGATGATTAATCAATTCATCGATGACATCGTGGTCGGGGGGGGGAAGCGGTCAGAAATCATGACCAAAAACAACAACGTCAATCTCACAACAACGTTCGAGAAAATAAGTACGTGAAATATTGAATTCGAAAATTAATGCAATTTTCCTCTTTATTATTATTAACTATTATTATCATCACCATCATCGCCCAACGATTATCGATACGTAAGTACACCAACTCAAATTCTGTAAAAAGATAACTAAATAGTAGACTCATAAAGTAAAAGCCTTCTCGTATTAATTTAGTCGAAATGGCCTTCATTCTCGAAAAAACAATATTTGCTCGAAAAGAAAAAATGCTCTGCTTCGATACGAGCTCGACAGTCTCGTACATGAATAAAAAGGTAATATCAGCGAGCCAAAAACTATCGATGACTAGCCGAGCGACGTGGTTCTGTGACTGGTCGATGCCGAAGACGATGGAGTCCAACGAGACAATCACGATGAAGCTCATTAGTCAAACGGGGGTAGAATTTGAAGAGATCTTCTACCTAGTACGCCACCCTAACCTTGACATTAATCGAATGGTATTAGGAGGATCGTTCGCGAGGAAATACCTGAGGGTGGTACGAGGTGAACCAACGCGTGGTGAAATCTTCCTGGTCAAGGACAACGAAACATTTCGGCACAAATATGAACTCCCTCGAAGAGTATTATAAATATCGTCTCTTTCCTCCCCCCTTCGATCAGAGGAACCTAATCTTACAATCCCTGTTCCTATGTAAATACCTCATTAGTTAAATTTTTTTTTGTTATAACTCGTACCGATTATCGATCGTTGTTTTGTTCCTTGTTACTACTTAGACATAAGTTCGATTTTTTTTTGTTATTATTACTACTTTTTGTTTGTTGTGTTAATCTTCACCATTACCTATTCAACTATATGTACGTGATATATTTTGTTCCTTCATTTCTTTTTCCTTCGAACGCAATCTCTTTTTATTATCGAATATATCGTCTTCCATAACCTTGAGTATTTTAATCATCGGACCAACCTTTTACTAATATATTTTATTTTAGCTAAGTTACCAAATGTCCGAAGGCTGCGGGTGATCCCTCGTTTCGAAATTTGGGGGGGGGGGAGTTGTGACATCTAAGTTACCCGTAGCCTTCCCTTCATGTCACCATCGACTGTATTATTATTACGATAGGGAACGGCTCTCGAATTATAAGTTTGTAGTAACGATAAGGTAAACCAGAAATACCCCGATTCCCCATCGGGAATAAATTCCCTAAGTCTAGGAAACATAAAGACACGTTGACTAACTATTATTTAACGATATGGTGACGTGTAGAAATACGATATCGATCATCGGTGAACCATTTCTAATCTCTTTGACTGTTCACGTTTTAGGCTGAAGAGTGAACAGTCAGTCTCGTTTTAGACATGATGGTTTTTAGTTCGTCGTGAATACGAAATATTATTCACGACAAATACAGCTCTTTTATACGGCAGCAAGCCACCAATTGATTGTTTTCACCGATATTTTCGAATGTGAATGCCAGTAGTATAATTTAAATAACTCGCGGTACTATTCCTTCGAATCCAAAACGAATATCCGATCGAGATTTGATGGTTCACCGAACTTCGAGAACCATGAGGCGATGTGAAGAATAACCTGCACGACCTGATATAAGTTACCATATCTGTAAGTAACCTTTTCGAATGTAATAAAGTGTATACTGTGATAATGGGTCGGCCAACTTATTTAATTCCACATATGTAAATTCGCCCGATATACTTCGTAGGCCTAGGGAGCTATCGCTGGTAGGCTGGTGGCCTAACTGTTTGAGCTGGTTTGTGGTTTCGACTCTACGATTGATCGAGACTTATTGATATACTTCAAATCGTGATATCATTCCCCATACTCGGGATGTACGTTCGTTTTCGGACGTCACACTATAAATTACCAGGTTCATGAAATGTAATTAAAGTGCTGGCAAAATCACTTTTAAATTTCCAATTTTTCTATGTCACATATAGAAAAATGCAGAGGTGTACCCTTCGAGAAGGTTTTGTCATTAAATACAAAACAAAACGAGAGAAAATATTACAAGACAACAGCCATAAATAGTGATGAGTGTGAGGATGTTGATAATATTTAGGAGTACAAGAAACTTTTTAATTATGTAAGCACCCTAAATTTTGCAAGTGGAGAGACCAAAAAAAATTTTTGTAAGTGAACCTCTCTCCACCCGAGGCAAAATCCATATTACCCAATTGGGAGGAAAACCTATTCACACCAGTGTGGTGGTAATTTTATTTTTCTTTTCTTTGCTTTTTGTGGGTATGTGAATCTATCTACATATGCACACTCTCTCCTCTATTCATCACTGTTGGCACAGCCTTACGAATAGCATCATTGCTTTTTAATCTGTAAATGGCCAGTTTAATTCTTGATGCTAGCAACCTACAGAAGTAGTGACTCTCAAAGGTAGTGAACACGCAGCACTCCTCTCCTGGTTCATACACCGCCTCCAGGAAACGGCGTTGAGCTTTGATGGCATAAGCCTATATCGTGAGTATGGTTATTTACCATGTAGCAGCAGCCTGGCTCCACTCTCTGTTGTGTTGTCATGCTGCATTCATGACTGCAGCACTGGGGGGAATAGTTATGGCGAAAAGAACCTATCTATATATGCACATAGTATCATTTCTTTTCAAGCTATAGGTTGTGAGTTCCTATTTATTTTTTTGTGAAAAATTTAGGACTGTAGGCAATTGCCTTCATTTGTCTAATGGAAAATTTGGCAGGCATTTCAAACAATGTAGAAAATTCTAGTCTTGACTGGTTTTCCAAATAAATTGGTTAACAAATAAAACTGACACCATAACAAATACCAGTTGAATTTGTGAATTTCTTCCATCATGACTCACGAGCTCTTGTTTTCGCGCCAAAAACCCCACGGCCTTCTCATAAGACATAGCTTAGCTATATGTCTTTTTCAAAACACTGAATTGGTATCATATTCAGCAACAAACGGTCAAACTTTCAAATTCTATTCGTTTTTAAACTTTAATCACGAAATTGAACTCATTTCATTAATATTTATACTACGAAAAGACTTTTCATTTTTTGGCGGGAAAAAAAAACAGTAACGATAACAATAAAATAGATAACTAGGTAATAAATAATAAATATTTCAATTTGAAAAATATATAATAATTTCTTCCGAATTAACTTATTATAAACGTAGAAATATGTGTCTCTTTGCCTATATCACTCGTTGATCATCATCCATTTTTTCGATTTGGATTTATACATTGATTTGTTCACACCATAAAAATAATCACAACTGACTAGTGCATGTGAAGATCTTCTTTAAGCCTCGTGCCCATCTTGAAATACCCAAGAAGAAAGTGCCCTTGACCTTTCACAGTATTGCAATAATCGTGTATATTCACTAGGTACCAATCCTCTACTCTAAAGTTGTTTTCTCACCAACAAATAGGCACTCAAAAAGAAAAATATTAATCCGTACTCAGAAACTCTGTTTCCTATTGGTTAATACACCAAAAAAATATATTTCTTATCTTCACTTGTCATGTTTTAAATATGTAAATAAATTCAAGCATTGTTCAGATTACTAAAGTCCGAATAAAATGCTCGTTCATAATCGATGATTGTTATTTTGCTTCCAATGAATTTTGTGAGAACGATGTAAATTTTTTCTTACAATTTTACGATTGAATTTTAAAAAAGGTAGGTAAGTTTAATCGATATAACATTAACAATGATTTTTTTTTTTTTTGTTTTTGTTACCAATTAAGTGCTACAAAAATTGTAAAGATGAAAAAGTGAAAAATTAGAGTTATAAGTACCTGATCCATAATATACGATTAATAAAACTAAACAAAAAAACATTACGGTAAATTAATAATTTGTTTTTAAAAGTAGAACCGACTTCGACAAAAAAAAAAAAAAAAAGTAAGAAGAGAAAAATATAATTTTTTTTTAATTTCTCCAGCAAGATCTAAGTCTAGGGACTGGAATTATTTTTAAATTAGCGTCGATTTCAATAATTTCAATACATAGACTTAGCTGATCTTGCTGGAGAAATTTTAAAAGGATTATTTTTATTTTTTAGCGCATTTAAAGTCGGTTCTATTTTTTGAAAAAAATTATTATATACCATAATGCTTTATCATTTCACTTTAATTTTATGTACAAAATCATTCTGAAGAAATTGTTAAACAATTATTTTTCTTTTTTTAGAACATTTTGTTATTTCTTTCTTCTTCTGAAGTTGGTTAGATTTTTTGATTGAAATTTTTTTTTTTTTTTTCAATGATTTTTCTTTTCTAAGCGTTAGCGGCAGTATTAATTCAGAAATAAGTAACGGTTTTTTATTCAAACATAACACAAAAACTATCTCATCAGTTCTAAAAAAAATTGAATAGAACCACCGTAAGACCACACTTTAACATTTAAAAAAATTTCATTAAAATTGGTACCCACTGACGGAATAAACGGAAAAAAAAAGAAAGAAAGAAAGAAAAGAAAAGAAAAACATGTATACTGATCGAATTGATAACCTCCTTTTTTTTAAAGTCTGTTAAAAATTAATAATTTCTTTTTTGACTACGTTCAACCAATAAAAAAATCATGTAAAGATAAGTATACCTTTAGCTAGTAAAGAAATGTTCAAACGAGATAAAATATTATACCGTATCAACCAATATGACCAAAGATAAAATTATTTCGTTCCGTAATTTATCAGCATTACTCATCGAAATTAAAATACAGCAATGAGTGAAAAATTTTTGACTCATTTTTTGTTTAATTTTACTTGAGTAAACTTTACTTGCGTAGAATATTTTCCATGAAAATGTTGTGAATTTTTTATTTTTTTGTTTCTTAATTTAGCGGTTAAGTATTTGTTTTTAGATGATCTTTTATTTCCTTACCTCTAATTAAATAGTTACCTAGGCAGATAACTTACTTGAGTTATTTATTATTTTTTGGATCCATTTTAAACAGTGATTAAACGTTACCTAAGTAGAAACAAAACGAAGATATTTTATATTTTGTTATTTTTCGAATTCCAACAATTTTTCATGATTTTGAGGGAACATTTCACTTTACAAATACCCATTTAAAGTTACAACTATTTGAAATTTTTTGTGAATTAATTATACTTTGACTTTTGATATTTTTCGTTTGAAATTTTATGTACGTATTAAAATTTGGTATAGGTAAGAAATATATAATAGATATTATATAGGTACTTATCCTTGAACAAAGAATCACGTAATTTGCACAGAATTTATTTTATTTTTTTCTTTTTATATGTTACGTACCAAGTCCGAAATTAGACCACTCTTAAATAGTACTGACATTTTGTACAAAGTTGTATTTGTGATCAACTTTGATCAACTTTGTACATGATTAGTTGTACCAAGTCGGACGTAATCATTTTTCATAACGTTTCTTTTAGAAGATCACCTTGGTTTCTTTAGCTCTTTCAAGTTAACGAGCAGAGAGGACAGTTGGATACCAAAAAAAAATTTTTGTTTACTTTTGACTCTTTACGTAGATTCTTTTGTTCTTTTTTCTTAAATGCTTTTTGAATTTGGTAAATTGCGGGCATTTGAACTTTGAAGTTTATTTTTTCACTTTTCAGAAATGACATTACAACTATAAAGTAAAACTGAGAACTAACTTTCAAACAGATCAGGTCCAAAAATAAAATTCTTGACGAAAACTTTCGAATCTAATTAAAGCTTTCAGTTGTTCGAGTTTTCACTTCTCTGTACTGACACTAAGACAAAAATCACTAAACAGAACCGAGAATCAACTTTTAAAATAACAGAAATGAAACTTTTTATGTAATTACAGCTCTCAGAATAGAGCTTTCAAAACGAAACTTAGCAGAAACCATTTAAGAATAAGCATTTACATGGGGCTAAAATTTTGTGAAAATTCGTCAAGTGAAAGGAGCATGATGCTGCGACAAACAATAAGCTACTTCAGCTTATAGTATTGAAATGGAAATATAACAAAATAGATTAATTCATTAAAAATAAATAAAAGCATTTTACGATTAATTCGGACTAGATACAACTGATCCTATACAAAGCTGATTATAAATAAGTACAACTTCGTACAAAATGTTGGTACTCTTCTAGGATAGCACAAAAAAACTTGTACTAACGTATATGCGAAATTTCGGACCTGGTACAAAATATTTCGTGCACTTAACCCCGCATTCACCGGTTGTACGTACATTACCACACGAAATCTTAAAGAGGATACCCATTAAGTCGCATCAATTTGTCACATCGTAATTTCATAGCCTATCATGAAACGATACCCAACGAAGATACGGTGGTAATTTTGGTGAGGCATTGCTTTGGGTTGTAAAGTACCTACTATGTATTATCATTGCGTATCAAAATTTTGCGTTGATATGTCGACGAAACCGTCGAAAAGGGGGCGTATTGTATTATCGTATCATTTTTTTGATTGCAAACTGTAGTGTTTCATGGAAACTAATGAGTTTTCCCAAAAGGGTAAGATAAACTTTTTTAGGAATTATTTTCCTTCCAAATGAGTTGATGAAACTCATTTTTAGATACAATAAATTATTAAAAAAAAAATATTTCCATTTAAAATGTGGCACCCCCTCTCAAATGTGGATAAAACTTTCAAAGATAAGTAAAAAGAAAGAACGTAAGTTTTGATAATTTTTGAAAAAGTTACTGCAAATTTTGATTTGTTTTTCTCTCCCGCTTTTAGGTGGCGGGAAGGGTTGCTAACATTCGAAAAAAAAAGCATTTCCAAGTATTTTTTTAAAGGAACTTTTCTTTTTTTCGATCTTAAGAGTCGACCTTGAAAGTTATTACATTTAATTTTAGGACACCTTGTAGATGTGATAGTATAAGTTAATGAGCTTGATATTAATTGTTAATTATTGGTGTGTTGAAGTATTGGCAGAATAAATACTGTAGATTAGTAGGTTAATTGGTGAGAAGACAGCTTAGTCACGACCTGTCTTTCCATGGTCCTTCTACCTTCCTCTAATGAGTAAGTGTTGTTTTTTAAGGTTATTCCTTTATTTTGATGGTTTTAGAGTTCACTATCAGCAGGAATATTATTCTAAAATTTTCGAAATTTATTCGAGAATTGTTTTACGAGAGAAATTCTTACATCATTCGGGTGAACTAGCATATGTAGGGTCCACAATAAGAGCGAAAATAAGGGAAGTCCTGAAAGTTTAAACCCCCCTACCTCTGAGTCGAGCGAAAGCTTGACATTTAAAAATAGTGTATCTTTGTTAGTGGGACGTTCGGAACGTTCAGCAGAGATGTGTGCCCCTTTTTTAAGATGGAACTGTCTACGCTTTTCGGTCCAAGGAATATATTCAAATTATTTATTTCACATAACTAACGCAAAGATTTATGCAGCCTAAGTCAAAATTTAGGGACCGTAGTTAAATCTTTTCAAAAATTAAGATTCTTCCAATCCCCGGCGCTTGAGTATTAGCGTATGACTGACAATTTTTAGAACAGCTCGAAGGAAATAATTTGATCGAAGTTGACTACTTGAATATTTTTATCCAACAAATACCTGTCAAAATTAACCTAATATTAATCTGATTAATAAAAATGGTTAGATTTTGAATTGGTATTGTAGGTAACGTAGATTCGCAAAATGGCATATCTGTACTATACTTCACGCAAACCTCTTCACAATATTTTTACTGATTACGAAGTTTAAAAAAATAAAAAAAATAACGAAACCGTTAATTAGCCAGTTGTGTCTTAGGTATTTATTTATTTGCAATAGAATACGAATCCATAGTACTTTATATATACCTATATATAGCAATGTTATTCTCGAAAGCAAATAACCTGTCAGCAAATACGATAGTGAACACCGCACGAAAACATGTCAATTTTTCCGGCCGGCTTACACAAAAATATAATGGAATAATTAATATCAAAAGAGAGGATAAATTTTCTCTTCTTCCATTATCTCTTGGAGGTATATTTTTTTTAAGTGTTTTGTGGTGAAAACGTTAAAACCAGGACAACTTTGGTTCTAATCAATAATTCTTGTGGATAAAATTCGGTATAAAAAACTGTTCAATTTGATATCCAGTATCACATTATTTGTAATTTTGTTGTTTTTTTTTCAGATTTACAGAGTGTTTCATATTATCATAGCATCAGATCAGTAACGAACTATTAAACAATGAGTAAGTTTTCATATTATTTTTTTTATTATTGGTAGGTACCTAGCGTAATGAAATGCAACGAGTTTGATGAATAATTTAAAAAATTTTCCAAAAGTAGGGTCGATGGGACGAAACTATTTAACAAGAGAAAAACAAAAATTTTATGAATTAGAAATTTAAAAATTGTGACTTTGAATATAGAAATAATATAATGCCGTAGGTACCCGTAGGTGATAATATATAGGAAGGAAACTGGAATTTAACGTCACATAAAATAAGAAAAACTTTTTTTTTTCCATTTTTCATTTTATTAGATACCCCAAGTAGTAATGCAGTGAATAATGATGGAGAAAGTTGTGCAGGGTGATAAATAATCCTTTGACTTGAATTTTGCAAACTCATGTGGTAGCACTCATGATGAACCAAACCAACACATAATCTCATTTTGCATTGGGAATGCAACTGCAGTCAGGTCTTGAACCTTCAGGCCAATATTCACAATCGTCACTTTAACCTCCCTTCACTTAAATTTCAATTTAAATAAATTTTTTTCCCAATTTTGTACTTATAAATGTAGGAACATTGTATCTCTTATGAGAGTTCCAATGTAAAAATAAAATGTTACCGCACTCTTAAATACAAAATTGTGCCAAAAGTCATTATTAAGTGAATTTTAAGTGAAGGGAGGTTAAAGTGACGTTTGTGAATATGGGCCTATATCTTAATATTATAAACTTATAACTTTTTACACCATACTGTTACACCACTGAACCACGAAAACAATTGACTTTGAAATGCGTACATTTTGGTGTGATAGGGATCGATTGTGGGGGGAGGTACATCAGTACAGTTCATTAACTTCAATCTTTCTTAAGGTGTTTTCTGAGAAATCTTTCGAATTTTGAAAGTAGGTAGTAGTCCTAAGATAAATGTGTCTTATTCCCAATGGTTAAGGAGCTACATATACTAAAACCATGACAATAAGAAATTTAAAATTATTTGTCTGTGCATAATGGACCCATATAGTACTCACCACGAGGAACAAAAATGGTCCTCTTTACTTTCCCCCATTTCTTATTAATTTTGCAAACAATTATATTTTAGCTTTTTTAGTCAAACTTTGAGAACTCGTTGTACTTTTGCTGTACAACATTGGGCAAAAATAAAGAGAACCTCATTTTGTTTTTCATGGCAAATACTATGTAGGATTACATAATTAAATAAAAATTAAGAAAAACAGAACTGAGACTAAGGCTAGTATTCATAATTAACACGAAGTCTGTGCTAGGTGTTCACTAACCTAAAGGCATGTTTTTAAGTGACAAAAAAAATTTTCTAGAGAGTTCAAGTAGGAGTTTTTCATCCCTTTTTGTTTGTTTAGGGGCTTCAGTCTAAAATTGTTTAGTGAGTTGTTTTAAAGTGTCGTTAAAGTGACATTAAATGACTTTTGTGAATATGGGTGTCAGCGTTTAAAAACTTTTGTTATTTCTACCCAGTTTGCTTGCAAACGGAGAATTAAAATTGACCTCATGGAAGGGTTAGGGGTGGATTTGATGAAAATTATCCACTTAATGAGAAAAGAAAACGATTGGTACCATTTTTTCATTTTGACCTAATTTTTATATATATATATATGTATGTATGTATGTATGTTTGTATGTATGTACGTATGTATCACCCTACCAGGTGAATAGGGCTGAAATGTTTAAAAGAAATAATTCTCATATTGGAGCAGGTCTGAAAGAAGCTTTTGCCTATCGGTTAATTAGTTTCTGAGAAAACTAGAAAACAAAAAATTCCTGAAAAAGTTGTTTTTCCGGGATTCTGAGAAAATGACAAAACGGATTGGGCTGAAATTTTTACAATAGACTTTTCTTATATTGATGCAAGTTTCTAAAAAGTTTGGTGCCTATTAACTTGGTAGTTTCCAAGAAAACTGGAAAAGAAAAATTTCTATAAAAAATTTACCAAACAGATATGGTTGAAATTTTCACAAAAAATAGCTATTGTATGGGAGCAGGTCTGAAAGAAGTTTGGTTCTCATCGGTTTAGTAGTTCTCGAGAAAACTAAAAACAAAAAATCTCTGGGAAAGTGGTTTTTAGCGATAAAACATCCATAGATCGATATTTTTGTTAAATATATGGATAGTTGTCGATAGTTTTTTGTAATTTCTTAACCTGAAACCAGCAATGAAATATTGATATATTAATAACTATCGATATAAATGTTGTAGGAGGACTCAGACTCGAAGAAAAGAAACAGAAATAAATTAGTGTACACGACAAAACGTCTCAGAAGTGTATAATTCAGGAAAAGATTTAAACAACATAGAAGAATGTGTTTTGGATGTGTGAGAGGAACATTGTGAACAGTGAATCAGTGTTACCAGATAAACTAGTGATTTACAGTATACAGATAAACAGTGTTGAGTGTTTGCAGCAGTGTGAGGGGAAGAGGATTGGTGGTCCCAACAAATATCTATGACTATCGATATAAATATCAATCACCATCCATATCAGTTTCGAGCAAACTGGGTTTTCTAGCGAAGCACTGCGGCGCTAGAGTTTTTTTTTTTGTTGACTTTAGCACTCCTTGCAACTTTATAAAAAGTTACCGCAGTGCCCTGTGGCTTAAATACGTGTATTATTGATCAAATGCACGAATGATTTTAAGTAATTCTTACATTTTTTCCGTTATAAATTATATTTATACATAAATATTTATAAATATATCAACTTTAATGAGATAGGTACCTAAGCAATTCATTTGAGCCTATCAAGCATACAAATAAACACAATAATGCCAAAGTATGTTAATGGTAGCTTTTCTAGAACTTCTTAGAACCAAGTTGGAAATTTTATACTTCGGACCCGAAAAATGGCAGGTATGGAAACGATATACTTTTCAAGTATGTGGCGCAAAAACTTTATTTTTCAAAATCAAAATTTATTCACTCATACATATTTTCTATGATTAAATCAATAAAACACCTATGGGTAGGTACCTACAATTTTGAGGAAATCCGTTGCTGGTAATCTTACCCTAATAACTCTGAAGTGCATACTTTCAAATACCTACTACGGAAATGTGTAATCATGCTACTTATTGAAATTTATAAGTACTATATTATTTATTGCATAGATACCAACCCATAATTTCTGAGTTAACGCCCTGATAACATGTAACAAACTGTGGAATACCTTGTCGTGAGAGATATTCACACTAGAAGGTCTTCAACAGTATTTTGCGTGTTCTGCCACTTCATACGGTTAAGTATGGGAGAGCCAAATCCTCGGCGAAAACTGGCAATTTTTGAGCCAGTTCTGAGAGTTTATATACAGGATTTGGTACATGCACACAGACACACATGCATACGTACATGTACGTAATTATGTCATGCGTTACATCATTTCTTGCCTCTGTTGAGGTGACAAGAAACAACGCAGCGCGTTTGGTACCGGGCTGTGACATCACCAAGATCGTTATCAGGTAATTGATCTCGGCCCGTGCAATGTATCTTACCTGTACGTACATACAGGTACAAACATACAAACGCACCAGTGTAAATTCGTTTAACGTCATAAAGACGATTATTGCCAGCCTTTGGGCGGTGACTATCATCGAGGGGTGCGAGCCCCTATTACCTCATACGAGTATTGTCCCCACACAAATAAATTCGGCTGAAATATCAAATCAGTTTTCTTTTTTTTTTCTCTACTTGTTTTATCTGTTTTTGATTTCATTCATTCAACGCAAGTCAGTAAGTGTTGACAATTATTTCTTTCATTATTTTTTTCATTTCGTTTCCAAATTCAATGATAAGGAACCTAGTAATTAAGTATCCAACTACTTGTTTAACATAAAAGCTTTTACGGCTGAAAATTTAATTACTTACACGAAACTACCAAACTTCGCTGTCATACTTATTTTTCACTTTTGACCAGATAAAGGAAATGGAAAAATTTATACGTACATACATGAGAATATAGTATATGTACGTTTCTTTCTCTCACAGATCTAGACACTTAGAAATATAAAAATTTTTTTTTTATTTTACACAAATTTAGGGTCACTTACGACAGTATTTTTTTGGCCCTCGTAGTACTGGTTTTTCCAATCTTAATTAGGCTCTCAGTTTAACTGGTCGATCGAATTAAGATTGAGATATGATTTTAGCGCTAGCTGACAACTAAATTTCTTACATGGTGATTGAAAAATGGCACTTAGAAAAGTTATTATTTAGGAGAGAGGGTGGAAGTTTTTGACTGGTACGTGGAGGATTTGGACAGTCGTTTTTTCTGCCACTTATTATGGTTCAAATTGATAATTTTTTTACGGTGTAATAATATGTAAGTAGGTAACACTAACAACTAAAGGTTTCCTTTAAAAAAAATGTCTTTTGGCGCAAAAAAAAGTTGGTTTTCAGTTTCCAAAAAAAAATGAATACCTATAGCCCCACCGCCTGGAGTTCACCCTGCCATTTCCAGCAAACAAATTGGCATGCCTTAGCCAAAGCCCCCCACATTGTCTAAAAGATCTCTCTGCCGGTACTGTGTTGGCATCTTCTATACTCACTAACAGGCGTGAGAAACATTAAAAAAAAATTTTTTGCCTAAAATATTTCCTCCACATGCAAGTGTATATTTGCAGGCAAATCCATCTTTCTGCCTTTTATTCAACTATTTTGTTTTCTTTTTATGGGACTTCTGTTTTGATTCTTTTTACAAGAGTCTTTTCTAATAGGAACCTAATTTGGAACGAATATTTATTTTGACCTATTCTAACATGTCACCGATTTTGGAGCGGATCAGCCAAATGGTACTTATTATGCAGCTATTTTAGATATTATTTTGGCTACGAAGTGGTTTATTTTGAAATTTGAACCAATCACTAACAAATTTGCAAAAAATATCATCCATAATTTATTGTAACCTGTGGGCATTTCTAGTACGGATTGGTTGCAAGGTATTTCCAAAAAATTAATTTTTGTTTAGATTTTGAAAGAGATAATTGTTTTAACTGCACGTTAACAGTTACAGGATTTAATACAATCATTGAAATTTTATTGTGATCATTAACTTTTTAGTGACTCATTTTATAATTTTTGAAAATCTAATTTTCCCAACAAAGCCGCAGTTGCATTCGGAAACTATTAAATGTGTTCCACATTAGCACCCGTATTCTAGAACGATACTTAAGTAAATATTTGCTACTTAAGTAATATTTTGTCTGTGATTCCCATGTATAAGTATAGGATAAACCTGATCAAACGAGTACTTAAGTCTTATTAACATTAAGAAACATTCTAGAATATGGGTGTAAGTGTTTCAGTCCACCAGGCAAGTATTGAAACACATATTTTTTTGGGAGGGAGAGTTGGACACTTTGTTCAAACCATCTGAATGAAATAAAGAAGACATTTGACCTCCACCTTCTTGGCCAGAACCATATGCATGATTCGCATGTCTCTATTCCTTACATGCAACAGATGAAAATAGTAAATTTTATGCACTTCAATTTGATTGTGAGAGATTTTATTGTCTGACAAACTGTGATTAGTAATTGCTGCCTGGGCTCAGTGATCGAATAACGGATGAACATTTGAGCAATTGAATTTTGAAATTTTCTGTATCTATGGTGAACTGAGATATTTTTGGGGGGGAGTTTTTTACAATACAACGGGTAAAATGATTTAAAAACAGTGACGAAATAAGACAACAAAGGCTTACAATTGTTTTACAAAAAAAAAAAAAAAAAGTGAATTGCCAAGCGCCTTATTTCCCCTATTCATTGGTTGCATGTAAGGAATAGATATAATTATGTGCATGATTCACCTGGAAGAAAAAGTTTATTAATCAATGAAGTAATTTCACGGAGCAAGCGAAAATTTTTTTAGCTGTTTCGTGTGTTGTATTCAATACCCTGTTCACTTTAGGAACAACGTGACATTATTAAGGCAGTTACCAGTACTGTTGAGCACAATTAATAAACCATTGAAACTGAAAATTTATAACTTTCTTGGCCACATAAAATTTTTTCTTTTCTTTTACCTTTGCCTACAACCTTTCTGTGTCATCATGTCTTTCTTAAAGTAAATTGGGTGTAAGCTTCGACCATGTAGTACTGGATCCGTAAAGAAAGATGATTTCTTGTTAGACATGCCGGCGCTAAATAGCGTACCTTTTGATGTATTTTGCTTTGTGTTTACGTATGCTAACCTTTTTAATTCAACGGATATCTTTATCAGATGTATTATAAATTGGTGAATTCAAGCAAAATGTCAAAAATATGCAGAAGGTACGCTAGCGTTGCCTACTTTTTCACCAGCATGTCTTGACATTAAAAATTACATCGGTCCTTTGGAGCTTTACCGGTCCAGTACTATATAATTAAAGGTACAAGACAATGTGTGAAGTCACATCTAAAAGCAATATCTTGCTGGGTGGCTAAAACACATGAAGAGCATTGTAAATAATTGAATTTTTTGTTGTAATTATATTAAAACAAATGATAACTACTTGTTTAACGTGAATGAAATTTTAGAGGAGGCTTCAACAAATAAAGTAACCTAAATATCAAAAAAATTGTCTTCCTTAGAAGCCAAAAGAATTGAAGAACATGAAATCATGTACTTATATGTCATCTCTTGTTTTAAAACAATTAGGGTCAAAAATTCCTATATTTCCATGCTTTTCAAGGCTTTTCTTAAGTATTTAGTCACCCAGTTAGATTACTGAAGAGAATTGTGAAGTAAATAACGTTGCCTTATATAGAACATGTATTCTAGTAGGTACTGTATATCAAGATAATAGTGGCTTACAAATCATATGTAACGGTTTTTGTTAGTTTGTATTTACCCAGTTTGTTTGCAAACGTGGTATTAAGAATGGTAAGGAGTGGGGGTAGTAAGAATTTTCCGTTCCACAACAAAATGAAACTAATTACACTCCCTTGTTTTTTCATGTATTAGTGTACCTAATTACATATAATATGTATTATAATTATGTAGGTATGTATGTATCGCCCAAATTTTTGATTCACGTTAGTTCAGTAGTTCTCCAAAAAAACTTGAAAAAAAAAAAAATTCTGAAGAAAATTTTGTGTTCACGGTCTTGTAAAAACTACGAAAGGAATAGGGCTAAAATTTTCATGAAAGGTAGTCTTTACATAGAACTGAGTCTGACAGGAGTTTGTTGCTTATTGGTTCGCCAGTTTCCAAGAAAAATTTTAAACAAACATAAAAAATTACCGGAGAAAAGCAAGTCGACTGTCTTACTTGGAAGTTTCGAGCATATTTTCTGTATTACATTTATTTAGTGTTTTTTTTTTTTTGTATATTTTTTTTAATATTGTTGATGGAAATTGGCAACTGGGTTTTCTAGCAAAGTGTTTCTGCGCTGGAGTTTTTTTTTTTTTTTTTTTTGTTTCTTAAGTATTGACTGAAGAAGGATTCGAAAAAGTCAGATTTTTCAGGGTGAAACAATTTATTATATTTTTGTGTTGGCCGGGCCCCCCCTGCCCAGCCGCAAAGTCTATCCTTGGGAAGAGCATCAATCCGTGAGTGCGAACGAAGAGAGTAAAAATATTTGTGGACAGTTTTTCCTTATTTTTCGAAATTTGTTTATAATTGGGTGAGAACACGTCCCCTTGATCGACCCGTGCTCATCTCACACCCTCTAGAAAAGAATATTTACGATATGAATTTGTGGTTTTCATGCCAATCGTCAAATTAAAGACCGTAACAGTCTCACTCTGTGAAATCCTTCTTTTAAAAATCCAAAGGAGGGGATTGATCACCGCCTGATCATACCTCGACCTGGCTATGCCTCTGGGAAAAATTAGCATAAGATTTTAGTTTGGTTTGATCACATTCCTTGATAAAATTCTGGACGCTCCACTGATCCCGTAGAGTGTTAAAAATGTGAAAATACTGGGCAAATCGAGAAGAATAAATTTGAACGCCAAAACAGAAAAAACCAAAGCAAAAAACCAACGTTGCTAAGTGCCTACAAACCGAAATGCTGCAACTCAAACTGCTCATCGTGGTAAATTCGTTGCGTTGGATTGTTTTATTATTAACTTTTCATATCAAGTGGTAACACTGGTTACATAATACATTCGTTAAAGGATAGTTGAGTTAGTTGAAGGCATAGATAAGTAAGTAAATATACTTGATACTTGGTTTTGGTTGAAAGTAATTGAAGGTTGTACGTTTTTGCGCATTGCCTGGAACTGATGATAAATGACTAGTAACAGGGAATAGTGATAAGGATTCGGTCTGACTGTGGGGACTGGTGAAGAGTGGTCAAATTTCAAGTTTGTTTTTGTGGTTTTTGTCAACGTAACCTAGCCCGAGTATTCTGAAAACCTAGAACAGCTGATTTTGAGTGTGAACCACAAGTATTGACTACTGACGGACGCGGTGTACAAGTTCGAATTCGAAATAGTTATCGTTGAAATGTGCAAAATGCGAAACTAGATAAGAATCTCGTGAGATTTTAGCTTTGTTCGAGGTTAATTATACCTTATACCTTAATTTTAATGCTTTGTTACAATAACACGAATCTTGCGTTTAGTGTTTCTTCTCTACTAACTTGTTACGTTCGAAAACACCGGTTTATTCATATTATTTCGCATAATTGCGAGTCTCCATGCTTAATAAGGTAGATCATTTCTAATTGTATTTCAGTGAAATAATTCGGTACATTCAGTAAGCGTTAAATTAGATGTTTAAAATCAAATGATTTTTAAATAGTCTGTATACATTTTATTTTAACAATCTATTAGCAAAATGCTTGGTAAGTTCATTATTTGACTTCCTACGTATAAAATGCATAAATCGCACCGATCATTCTTCCTATGTTTGCAGGATTCATTTGTTGGTTTATTCTCGCGTCGTTGTTCACTGTCAACCAGTGCTCATATGAAGAAAGAGTTAGCGTTTTACCCAATAATATCCGCGTTCGATATGAACACCAAATTAAAGGTATTTGAGTAGAATGTATTGTATTCAACTCATAATTTCATTCTTTGTTACTCCTCTTGATCAATTAGAATATTTTAATTCAGTAATGTTTCCAATGTGAGTGTGATTCGTTTGATCGATCGATCGATCTCTCTTCGCCATAGTGAACGTCTGATTCCTTTACTTGTCTAAAGATCTCCTCTGCTCAATCCTCAGTTCCTCACTAGCATCCGACGATGACGATTCATTTATGCTTTTTCATAAATGTGATTCTCAGTTTTGAATGTTCAGTAAATTTTCATCCAACTCGATCAATTTAGGTATACCATTATTTATGCACTTTTATGTCAGTTTACGGAAAATTGTCCGAAATAAGATAAACTTTGTTCCCATGATGCTGGAGCTTGAAGGGTGGAAGTAGGCTGGCAGCCAGCACTCGTAGTGCTAGTCGGCTGGTAGCTTAAGACGATGCTGGTGAAAAAGTTACTTTTTCTGTGCGTTTATCTGTTATTGGTGGAGATTAATATTGACCTATTTATTTTTTATTTTTGAAGCGTTTTTAGTATGTAAACATTCTAGCTCTTAGTAGGAACTATGAGAGACTTATAATAAGTGTCAGACTATCAGATTGTAACTCTACCGATGGCAAGTCTCATTGATGTGTCGTTGTGTGTAGGTGTGTGGTTGTGAGTGTACCCTTTGTCAATTGAACATGAACACAACATTTCTACTTTGAAACAAATTCTTTTATTTCATTCAATGATTTCTCAGCCTCTAAGCTAGAGACCTGGAGTTGGTGCAGCTGGAAAGAAGATAAAATTTACAAAATTTATATACAATTTTCCAATCATGTTTAGCAATATTTGGAAATGAAAAAAAAAAAAAGAAAAATGCAAATATTGGAAAATTTGCCATTTTTTTAATCTAGAAATCTTTTTTCTTTCACTCAATGATTCCTCAACTGCTATTTAAGCTAGACAGCTGAGGTTGGTTTCATTGAAAAAAAAGAGAAAATCTGCAAAACTCTACTATTCATAAAATTTTTCTATCATCTTCAGCAAGTTTGAAAATAAAGAACAAAAAAAAAAAAAAATTTCTGTTTTTAGAATCTAGCAACCTCCCCTCTTTCACTCAAAAATTTCTCAGCCGTTATTTAAGTTGGAGAACTGAAGCTGATAATGCTGGAGAGAGGAGAAAATTTCCTGAAATCTACTCACCACAAAATTTTTCTATCATCCTTGACAGTTTGAAAATAACAAAGGAAAACACACAAATTAATGGAAAATTTGACATTTTAGTATTGTTTAGATATTTTCAGGTTTATAATCAATCCTTCATGAGTATTGCCGCTACAGTAGCACTCTGTTTTTTTTTTTCTAAGTAAATCCACTGTATGAGTCGACTATAATCCATCTCAAATAAGAATGACGTGACTTATATAAGTTGACATACCAGGGGCGAAAAGAAAAGGTAAAGATGCCCTCAACAAAGTGTTTTGTTTACACTAATGTTTGTTGCTTCACGTAGCTGTGAAAGGTGATTTTTTCCATGATGTCATATCTTTCTTTTTGTGAATAGACTATATATGGCATTTTAGAAATGAAAATTCCTCATTAATTAGAAAATATAATTTTTTTTTTTTCCAAATAATTATACATATTATGAGTGGGCGTATATTATCGTATTGTATGTTTATAATATATAATTTTTCTTTTTTTTCGCCAGCAGTCTTTGTTTCAATTTTGTGAAATTTAATATCAAAAGTTAAAACCACACTATTGTTTTTTGACACATCTTAGCAGCATTAACCATTAAGCTCTTTTTTTTCATAACATAATTCATCAACATAATATGACTAAGTATACAATATTTGTTGTAGTCATTACTCTCCTCTTCTTACATTTTTTTTCGTGATTCATGATTGGCTGTTGTTAATAGTTTTTCTTTCTTTTTCAGATGAGACATACGAATTTACCCAAACCATCCATACAGAACTTTTTAATGATATAAAACCTAAAAACTGTTCAGCCAATGAGATGGTATATTGTCTTGATTGGGGTGATTACGGCCAATTCAGAATAGAAAAAATTGACGACCACTGTGATAATTATGGATATAGAACAACATATGACCAACCATTAACTGTTTCGTTTGATATTAAAAACATCTATATATACGGTGAAAGGGAAATAAGCAACCAAACATGGCCTATTAAAGTTACAGAGAGGAAAATGGACTCATTTGTTTCCAAAGAGGATAATAGTGCGGCTGTACTGGAGCCAATATGGTACACGAGTACTGGATTCTATTTGTTGGTCTCTCAAAATGTTCCACTTTTCATTCACTATGAGAGAGATGAATTGAATCTCATTGCAAAGAACCAAGCGCCATATATTCGTGGTAATATTACTCATTTGAATTACAAAATTTGCAAGTATGACAACCTTAAAACTGCGTTTAAACGTGCCATTGCTGATTCTCTTGGAAAACCCACAGCAGCACCAGATTATAAAATGGTTGAAAATCCCATTTGGTCAACATGGGCCAAATATAAAACTGAAATCAATGAATCAAGTGTTTTAGAGTTTGCTGATTTGATCATTTCACATGATTTTCCCGATGGTCAGCTGGAAATTGATGACAAATGGGAAACTTGTTACGGCAGTTTGACTGTCGATACGAAACGATTTCCAGATATGAAAGGTTTGGTAGACAAAATTCACAAGAAAGGATTCCCAGTTACCATTTGGGTGCATCCATTCGTTAATGTCGAATGTTCGGAGTATTTCAGTTATGGCAAAAGCAAGAATTATTTTGTGAAAGATGCTAATGGTTCGGTGGTGACCAGTTGGTGGAATGGCAAAGGAGCTTATATTGACTTCACCAACCATGAAGCTGTTGACTGGTACCAAATGCGTTTGCTTAAGGTTCGTGATTCAACAGGAATAGATTCATTCAAGTTTGATGCTGGTGAAAGTAGTTGGTCACCACAACTCCCCATCTTCCATACAATGACTGATGACCACCCTGAGACAATTTTAAAGTCATATGTGAATGTTGCAGCATCTTTTGGTAACAAAGTCGAGGTAAGATCGGCTCGGCAGACACAAAAGTATCCCATTTTTGTACGTATGATAGATCGTGAAACAGATTGGACTGGTCGTTTGGCTCTATCAACTATTATTCCGGAACTATTGCACATGAATGTGATTGGATATCCATATGTGCTGCCAGATATGATCGGCGGAAATGGATATGAGGAAACAAAAGTAACAAAAGAACTGTTTGTGCGTTGGTTGCAAATCAATGTTTTCATGCCCTCAATGCAGTTTTCGTATCCACCTTGGGAATTTGATGACGAGGTTAATTTTGTTGTTCATTGTGTGTAAAATATTATTTTTGGTTCCTTATAAATTCGTACCTTTTTTTTTACAGGTTGTAGAAATTACCAAAAAATTTGTAGATCTGCATAAGAAATTTGCTCCTAAAATTTACGATCTGATGAAGCAAGCAACAAAGGATGAAATCATGGTGAATCCACCACTTTGGTGGATTGATCCCACTGACACTGTGGCACAAAGAATTAATTCAGGTGAATTTTTAAAGCTTACAACCCAAAAAGTTGGCGAACAACGTTTTTTTTTTTTCATTTACGGGATATTCACTTCATAACTGTCGCATAGGAAAATACGCACTAATTTTGTTTTCGTAATTTAAAAACAACGTATCTTTTGTGAATCACAATTCAACAAGAAATCACATAGTGGAAGTTTGTAGCCCCTGTTAATAATTTTGAAGAATATTTTAACGAAAGTTTTTGTTTAAAAACAAAAACATTACACTTTTTCATTGACAACATAATAAATTGTTGTATTCTTTGTTCACATCTTATATTACATCTCTCGCTCGAACCTAATGCTAAGCCTTAATTTTTCTGCAACATGCGATGTTCTGCCTTTGTCTCCGCAAATATTGCTTGCGTGAACTCTAAATTTTCACCATTCGATTTCTCGTTACATTTTAATTACGTACAGCTATTCACATTCATTTGAAAATATATTGAGAACTTTTCATGTTATAAAAATAAAATTCGCGTGTATTTTCCTACGAAACAATTATAAAAAAATGAACACCCTGTATAACAGTATAAGTAACGCAGTAAATAAATCCCTATATAAACAATAAACAAAAATATATTATGAGTATAAACAAGTAAAGCCTATATTCAGAGATGGATATTTCTGTGAACTTCTAAACACCCTGTAAAATATTGAAAATGAAGAGGAGTACTAGGAAATGATGTGCTTGGAACTATGTGAACGAACTTGGGAATAATAGGTATTTCTATATTTTTATAACTGGCTTAAGGGACAATCTACTTCAGTCAGGAATTTCATGTTTTATTCTGTTAAGTATACTTTTAGAAATTATTTGATGAGTTATTTTATTGTATTTTGTGGTATTCAAATATACACTTCATAGAATTAAATATCTGTTAAGTTGTATTCAAAATTCGTTATTCTCTTTTGAAAATTTAACGTGAAAAAAATGAAAATTCGACCATAAACTAAAACAGTGATTTGCTGTCCCCACGTACTAATATTAGCTATTTTTATTTATGCGTTTCAAAGATATCATCAGTCATCCTTCTTAATCTCCTGTAAGATAAATCTTTACATCATATGAAAAAATGACCTTCTCTACTTGAAAAAAATTATTAGATTTGGATACCGTATTGTATTTTTGTTTCTTTAGTGTCGATCTTTTTAAAACTATTGAATTTACATTCTGCTACATTCAATGATTCTGTTGACGAAAGTTATTATTATTAATGTAATAATAATTGATTTTGCTTTTCTTTTCCCTAGAATTCCTTTTGGGTGATGATCTACTTGTTGCTCCTGTGCTGAAAAAAGGAGCTAAGAGCCGAGACATTTACTTCCCCAAAGGAGATTGGCGAGATGAAACCATAATGAATGCTCCTGTTATTCATGGGCCGACGTGGGTATATAACTATTCAGCAGAACTCAATGTTTTACCTTACTTTACTAAAATACCCAGTTCATCTTCCATTTTGTTACCAACTTTATTCGTTGTATCTATCTCGTTATTTGTCTATCTGTTTAACGTTTGTTATTGATCATCGAGTACCTGTTCGCAGCACTTGAGCGTATGTCAACAAACGTGAGTTTGAACGTTAATTTCGTTATGCAGGAGATTTACTTTAAAAGTAACTTGAGATGCGTTCAAAATTCAGTATTTTCTTCAATCATTATTATGAGCAAATTAAGTTGAATACGAGAAGGAGTAAAATTGTAATTATTGAGTGTACTAATAGCGATAGGACTAATTTAGTTTTGCCCTTTTCACTAACATAAAGTACCATTATTCAAATAATGTTATTGAAAGAAAAAAAAAAAAAAAAAAAAAAAACGATTAACTTTACTCTTATTTATGGCGAGTGATTTTAGTCATGTATGATAGGACTCACCAACTTACACCAACCTATACCAGGAAGGCGATTCCATAAATGTAGGAATGTTATATGCTTTGCGCCAAGGTTTACTTGAATATTTGTGGAATATCCCTACTGGTGTAGGTTGGTGTAAGTTAGTTTAACTCTATCAAACAGAGCTTTTGTTAACAAGTTAATGGGGAAAAAATGTTGAAAAAAAGAAGTAAGTTTGAAGCCGTAATCGTATTGCAGAGTTGAATTTTCGTTTGTCCGAGTTTGAGATGTGATCATATTATGATTTTTGGTGGATAAATTGGTTTCAAGCCAGAGAAACAAAAAAACGTATTCACACCACACGTTGACGTACGTTCAATAGTTGAAAGTTTCTGCTCAAAGTTTGACGACGGCTTGTACGCTTTAATTCTAGTTTTAAGAAAGGCATTTTATTTAATATTGTTTTAAAGCCAGCCAAATCATTTTAAGGCTATAAAACGATAAGGAGGTTAAGAAAAATGAATTTTCATTTTTACTTTTTTATTATTGTAATAGTCTTGTACTTTGTGATGCATTTTTAAATCCGATTTTTATATTCATTATACCTACCTAATTATTGGTATTATATTAATTTTTGTTTTCTCGAATTTTTAATTATTCGTTTTTTACTTCTCAGTTACACATTGTGTTGATTTTTGATTTTTATTTACTGTGATTTGTTGTATTCAACATACTTAAATCTATTAAAAATTCGTTTTGATTTATTCGAAGATTGGATTTTTAATATTCTGAAAATGAATTTAGTCATAACATCCAAATTTACTAACGTAATTTGCCTTCTTTTTAGTTTTTTGTAAGAGGATGGGTGGAAAATGGAAGCACAGAAAGAAGACGAACATCAAATTCTATTGAAATCAGTTCAATTTCAAATTTCCTCAATTTTTGTGTGTCAGAAATGCAATAATTCACATGTTATAATACAAAAATATCCAATAGATAAATATTGGTTATACACTGAAAAACATTTGAAAATTGGAGTGCGGCGAACTATTCCTTAACTGACACAAATTTCACGATTCTCTTCGAAAATTAATCAGTTCAAACGTTAGAAGATTATGTTCGCGGCAGATTTTTAAACTAAAGAAAAAGTAAGTGATAATTGAATATACTCCCAGTATAGGTAACCTATTGTGAAAATAAGTACATTATTAAATCTCATTAAAGTCACACAGAAAGATCAGTTAATCGGGTACCATCTGCACAGATTGCAAATTTCAAATAAAAAATAAACAGGTACTCTATAGATATGCACTTTTTTTCAGTAATTATATTTGAAATGAAAGGAAAAGACGTATTCGACGTGGTTGGAAACATTTTTCTGTTTTTCCGTACATTAGTACGACGAAAGGTGCCGAAAACATTGCAGTCATTAAAAAACATGATAAAATGAATTTTATGGCAAATAAATCATTTATGGAGTGATTTTCCAATGCGTTTTAATGTACTCTTTACTTTTATTTCCGTTCTGCCTAAAAATATGATTTTTAAACTCACAGGTATAATTATTTTCTTCGGCAATTAGTGAATCTGTTCCGATGAAATTTTGAACACTTGATGGATACAAAACGGGTTTAATATTTCTCATTCGAATAAAAACTAAATATTACGAAATAAGACGGCATAATCTAAAATTCAAAATGAAAAATTTATTACTTATCAGTATATATATAAAAAGGTAACTTCAACGAATAACTCAATTCACATAACGACAGTAAAAATAAAAATAAAAATATTTTCCACCGAATATTCAACAAATTAACAATATACCTAATAACTGCGTACACAATACTGTCTTGTTAATCGTATAAACACAAATTCACGCAGCGTCTACAGGCTGAAAAGTGAGTAATCGATGATAAGGATTAGTCAACCTTCGAGGACCGAATGCAAGAGCCACATACATACCTAAATAACAACCAATACTTGAATTACTTACCCACGTACAACTACTGGTCATATCAGTACTTGTTCCAGTTTTGATTGCTACTTGAGTACCGTTCTTGCATTCGGTCCTCAAGAATGGTCCAACGACGTAGATTTTTCAATATCACCTGCAAGTAAGAATATCCACACAAACACGACCGAACAGACTTTCATATAAGGTCGCAATATTAAATAATTACCGATCTCTCTCACATCAGTCAACTATGGATCTGATAACCAAGTATGAAAAAAAACAACAACAACTACACCACCCTAACCCCCGTTTTCCGTTTACCTCCCACGTTTAATCAAGCAAATTATAGTCCCAGTGTTTTTCCAAAAACAATTATATAGACTTAAGGAAACAGGAATTAACACTGTTGGCAATATTTTAAACAGAAAAAATCGATTTTCAAAAATCTGAACGGAAAAAAAGGAAATGGAAAGAAGCAGCAACCATGGTTATTTGTATCACAAAACATAAAATTCTAATCCATTTTCAAAAATAAAATAAAGATTTAAATGAACTCGATTGTACTGACACCAATACTCATCAAGGGTGACTTATTAAGATTTCTGCTGAAGCTAATTTCATTTTCAGCCGGTCACTCAACATACCCACCAACTTCAACATTTGTAAGATAAACAAACCTTCTGCATATTTTTCTCAATAGAAAACATTTATAAAACAAAAAAAGGAGGTGGTAATAATAATAATAATAATAATAATAATAATAATAATAATAATAATAATAATAATAATAATAATAGTATAGTGGAAATTGCTTAATAAATACGCCGGATAAGGGAGACAGCCGCTTATATGAGACAAAGTATAAAAAACGAAAACAAACCTATCTTTACAGCGTATTTTATGTCCCCTTAATTGATACAGAAAGTCGGTTAAGAGAAACAACAAATATGTTGCCAAGTGACTTCTTATCTGCTAAAGTATTGTCAAATTTTCATGTTATGTTGAAAATGTACAGATAAACTTCGTCTTTACTTCGTGCAGGAGGGTAGTGGCAGTACCATAGCATCATTAGACGACCATGGCGATTTTATAAAGATCCAAAGTATGAAGAATCTACGGCAAAAAACAATACAGGATTTTTTCAATTCATGATTACTTACCTACTGTAATTTACAATGTTAGCATAAGTACATATTTTCCATTAATTTTTTTTTCTTTTGCTTTAGAGAGACAGCCGGTTAGTAGAGACAAAATGGCTTAGCCCAACATGTATCTGTTAAACAGGTTCCACTGTAATTAATAATGATGATGATAATGATGATGATAATGATGATGATAATAATAATAATAATAATAATAATAATATAACAATAATAACAACAATGCTTAAATTATACAATAAGACTTAGTATCAAAATTCAAATATTAGCGACAGAAAAGACAAGATACAGGAATGTAATGCATTTCTGGAAAGCTAGAGAAACATCTTTCATTTTCCATTCCAATATTCTGTTCTTGAAATTTGAAGGGCAACTAGCCGACAACTACTATTAATACCTACATAATATGACTTACAAGATACGTTTTCATCTCACTCATGTCCTCATCACAGATTGAAAGTTATACTTTTGACGGCAGTGCGCAGTGAGACAGGAAGAATAAGAAATTCAAACTGTAATGAATAAGGTAACCATCCATCCAAAAAGACCCGACGTGTCAGGTATTTCAAAATTTGAATCCCTGTCAAGATGGAAATTCTTAGAGCTCCATGTCCCCAGATCCTCACCTAACGAAAATTTAAAATTCAATAAATGTATTCGTTTCGTTTGTGCTGACAGAATATACCAACCTCAACCCTCTGTCCCCTACCTAAGAGCTATTATTTGGAAAAAACGTTTATGGGTGGGCAAAAAAAATTGTTTCGGAGGGAAACTGAAGTGGCGTCATTTGTTTGTGCTACGTTTGTGCTGACAGAATATACCTATAATACCCTACCTCCCTTCCATGGGGAGGCTATATTTATAAAATAAACAGTTAGGATCAATGACCTGGTGAACTCTAGACATCAAATTGCAAATAGAATAAATTCAAAAATTTAATGATGGCATTTGTTTGTGCTATGTTTGTGCTGGTTTGTGCTGCTATTTTTTTCGTTTGTGCTACAACCCCCTCCCCCCTAGGGCAAATGAAAATTTTATATATGATGGAATTTCAAAATTGCTGAAATGAATTGAAAGTGGGGTGAATCGTTTGTGCTACGTTTGTGCTGACAGAATATACCAACCTCAACCCTCTGTCCCCTACACAAGAGCTATTATTTGGAAAAAACATTTATGGGGGCAAGAGAAAAATTGTTTCACATGACAACTAAACAGGCGTCATTAGTTTGTGCTATTTTCCTAAAAAAGTTATTGAAGAAAAACATTTTCAAGGTCAGTGAGGAACTAATGACATGTTCTCCCATATCAAGAAGCAATCAAAAATTTCAATATGGCATTTGTTTGGGCTGGTTTTTTTCATTTTGCTACCTCCCCTTCACCCCTACAGCAAATCAAAATTTTATATATGATGGAATTTCAAAACTGACATAATAAATATAAAGTAGTATAAATCATTTGTGCTATGTTTGTGCTGGCTTGTGCCGCTATTTGTTTTGTTTTTGCTACAACCTTCTCCACCTTAGGACAAATAAAAATTTTATATATGGTTGAATTTCAAAACTGAAAATATAAATTGAAAATTTTATAAATCATCTGTGCTACGTTTGTGCTGATGAAAAAAACCACACTCAAAACCCTTACCCCTGCCCAAATGACATTATTGAAAAACATAGTTCATAGGGGGAAAAACAAAATTACATCCAAAAGCAACCAAAATGGCGTATAAGCAGTTAGGTTTAATAACCTTGTGACCTTGGGTTATCAAACTGTAACGATCCTGAGTTGTAGATCACAAATATCTCGGTCACTCAAATTCTTCTGTACACAATATATATATATATACATGCCATCATTAAATGTACAAAAACATTTTGTTTATAGTTTGCTGATCAAAGGTCAGTCACAAGGTCATAGAACCTAACTGGTAATTGAAGAGCAGAAGGGCATTGAAGGTTTATCTTTCAGCACAAACATATCACAAACAAATGCCATCATTAAATTTTTGAATTTATTCTATTTGCAATTTGATGTCTAGAGTTCACCAGGTTATTGATCCTAACTGTTTATTTTATAAATATAGCCTCCCCATGGAAGGGAGGTAGGGTATTATAGGTATATTCTGTCAGCACAAACGTAGCACAAACAAATGACGCCACTTCAGTTTCCCTCTGAAACAATTTTTTTTGCCCACCCATAAATGTTTTTTCCAAATAATAGCTCTTAGGTAGGGGACAGAGGGTTGAGGTTGGTATATTCTGTCAGCACAAACGTAGCACAAACGATTCACCCCACTTTCAATTAATTTCAGTAGTTTTTGAAATTCCACCATATATCAAATTTTCATTTGCCCTAGGGGGGAGGGGGTTGCAGCACAAACGAAAAAAATAGCAGCACAAACCAGCACAAACGTAGCACAAACAAATATCATATTGAAATTTTCGATTGCTTCTTGGTGTGGGGGAACATGTCTCTAGCTCCTCACTGACCTTGAAAACGTTTTTCTTGAATAACTCTTTTAGGAAAATAGAACAAACGTTGAAAATTTCAGCACAAACCAGCACAAACATAGCACAAACGAATACATTTATTGAATTTTAAATTTTCGTTAGGTGAGGATCTGGGGACATGGAGCTAATTCTTAGAATATTGAAATATCAGGAATTTTTTCACTTCCATGAATTTTCAATTTTTTTAAATTTTCATTGAAAAAACATTATTGAATAATATTTTTTTTTGCCCTACTCTGATACTGTGCTGTGATAAGAATTTTTTATTACAGTTATTACAGAGCACGGAGGACATCACAATCAAGCATTTTTGTTTTGACCTTTGATATTTTGTTCAGGCCTAACCCACTTCATCATAGACAGGCCTGATGTGAGAGGGGGAAGAGGGATTCTCGCAATAAATGAGAGTAAAAATAAATCAATAGTTGGAAAAAATAAATAAGTTCAAAAAATTGTTTTTTAGGAAATAAAAATTTTAAAAATTGAATAGAGAGAATCGCTTCTTCTAAGAACAACATTAAATTTTCAGAGGCACACAACTTATAGGTTTTGCCGGACTGATGTGCCTGACCTTCTAAAATAAACTTTTTCTTAAAAACCTAATTTTTTCAACTGTTAGCCTTTGTTTCTTTCAAGCAACTATCCAGCCAGGAAAGCAGAGGTACTACTAAGAAGCACATACTACCTTCATTAACACAAGTATAGATATTTTAATTGCACAAGTCATCTTCATTAGCGTTAAAAACTGTTATGTCCAGATTAATGCAGTATTATGTACTCCTGAAAAGCGATTAAAATTCATCACTTCGTAAGCCCTCCCATACGAATGAAGATAGACAAAAGACAAAACCCATTTTTAATTTTTTGTATGTCTTGTTTCATCTTAATAAGACAGATTTCTCTATTTAAATAATTGCTCTCCTGTGTATAAAGTCAACTACCAAGTTAGAATGTTGTAAAACCAATAAGTTTAGTACCCTCAGATAAATAGGGTAATGCAGCTAATAATTATAACCCCATTAAAAATTTTCAATATGAGTCAGACGTAGAGAAAAATAGGCAAAAAACAATTTTCTTACCCCAGGTTAATCGAGTGATATGAAAATGAACGAACATAAAACCTAGCTAATTGCAATGCATGCTAAGCATCACACATAGTAGTAGATTAGCATCTTCAAGTAATTATAGTGGCTGACATCAGATAGATTTTTCTGAAAGCTGTTAAACAGCGATTATGCCCTTATTAATGCACATTTTACATAAAAATATGGATCACCTCACATTTGTTGTTAAATTATGTTTCTGTTCACTGAAAATGTGCACTGACCTAAATGAACAAAAATGACGAATTCATATTAAAAGCACTTTCAATATTCAAAACCGGTAACTAATAGGAATTTGTATGTAAAGCAACAAAATCAACATACTGACAAGCCTCAATAAGAAACCCATGATTCATGTTTTATAGTAATTTACATCATTTTCTAGTCTCTTGAAAATTCCAATACCAGCAAGCACTGCTCAGCACTAAATAGTACTAGAAATTTATCAGAAATTAGGATAGTATGCTGTTCAGAATACTACCATCTCACTGAGTATCACGCACTGAGCAGCACAGGAACGGTGCAGCTCAGTGAAACCTACTAACTTTCTGGCTGGGTCCTGATTCAATTCATCACTATTAATTGGGATCAAATCATTGCTGAAGTAGCTTCCCACAAAATTTTGTTTTAAACGAGAACGTTCTAAAAACTGAACTTCAATTAAGAAAATTTTTCAAAGCAGATAAAATCAACGATCAAGTCTCTTCTTCATCAAGTCACACTGCCACAAAGCCTTCACTAATGCTTTTAAACAAATGAAAGAACAAAACAACGGACTAGCTAGGTGGCTTTTTGTAGAGTCGTTTACCTCTGGACCACCGTCGAATAACTTTACGTCCAATGTAGACGACCACAGAAATCGGTACTATAATTGAAATTATCGTAAAAACTTGAAATAGATTGTCGCCAGACGGACGGCTCAAAGCAGATGTAACGATAATTTTATCAGACGGTATACGCTGAAAATATGGTAAAATATCCAGACCAGCTTTATAATTTTTCAGCCAAATGGGACCCCTTACGACTACTTCCCCTTTGCTATTTTCATCTTTCCAAAAACCCTTTGGCAAGTAAATATCACGACTCGTTGCACCTTGAACGAGCACGGGCGCCACCAATATGTCTTCTCCAAGCAGAAATTCTGGAAAAATAAAACAAAAACTTAGGTTAATGCATAAAATTTGGATAGAGAATACCTCAGAAAGGTCTAAATTCGAGTATGATTTGAAGATTTTCGAGACACACTCATGATTGCAAATTTTTGGCCATATTCTTGTTCATCATTTAGTATTTACTTAACACTCAAGTCAATACTGACTTAATTGACTTCATGACCAGACTTAAGTTTTCCCTTTAATATTCATACTTAAGTGGAAAAAAACAACCTTTTAAAAATACCGAAAATATTAAATAAGTACACTTATTTTTTCCAAGAAATAGTTCACTTAAGTAAATTTGAACTAAGAATATGGCCCATTGGCCATTATGGGCTTATGTAATAGGTAGTACCAAATAGATATAAATTTTCTTCCAATTTAAACTTATCGAACAAAAGAGTAACTGTAGGGATGATTTTTTTTTGGTTTCAAAAATTTGAATATTTTTACACTATTTTCTACAAAAGGAATTCCTTTGAATGAAAATATCAAGTTTTAGAAGTTTACATGATGTAACCTCCACAAAATTTGTCTCACCTTACCCCTTCTCTGAAAAATTTATAAAGATGCATCACTAGAGCGGATCTCGCTATACGAATATTAAACAAAATACACTTCTAAAATATTCACATACATTTCTATCAATCCTATTACACTTCTCTCAGCCTCAAAGGAGCTACTGATAGAAGTTGAAATGCACAATAATTGGAATATTCGAAGTCAAGAACTATCGATAAGTACTGAGTAATAAAATGTTCCTTAATGTAATTTCAATAACAAATCGGTGATAGTATCGTATTTCAGTTAATGTTTCTCCTTTACCAAGTGAAAACCTACGGAAACTTTCCAAGCGATTAAAAATGGTTACATTTTCTACATGTCTAAAAGTAATAACTTTTCATCATTCTTTAATGAAACTACATTATTCCTTTTCTATTTCACAATCGGACATCTCAAGAACAAAAATGTTCGACCAGTAAACTTGAAAACAGAAACGTGAACGACAAATTAACCTATTAAAAAATTTTTTAAATTTTATTTTGACAACGAAGCACTGACTTACTACGTTCTGGTCTCGAAACTTTCGGTACATGTTTTTAATTCAACTAAAACAACAAATCAGTGACAGATTCAAGAGGGATGGAGCTGCGCGGCTGCCTCCCTTTAGCCAAAAAAAAAGTCATTCAAACTGTATCAATTGTATAACAAAGTTGAATACTAGTATTATTAAGCATTGTGAGAGACAAATCGCCCAATCACAAAATCCTACATCCGCCAATAAAAAAATTAACATTAAATTACTCAATTGATTAGTATGGATTATTATGGATTAGTACCTGAATCACAAGCTAATGCTACTGGATCGTTAGGAGCAATCCACCAAATAGGGGGGTTCACAGGAGCTCCACTTTTGGCATTATTCGTCATCAGTTCAATGATCCGATCAGAATATTTCGCATGCAAATCGACAAATTTTTTAGCTAACGAGATAACCTAAAACATAGACACGTGAGTGAAAAATACAAATAAACAATTTCTCTAATCTAAAATTGACAGTGTAATTTTTTTTCACATAGATTTTTAAAGTCGTAATCGGAACACTGCTAATACTTTAATAATGCAGCATAATATATTCTTTAAAAAAATTCCCAATTTTCTTCTTCATAATTATTTCATGAGAAAGCTCTTGAAGATTTCCAATTAGAAACCATCTCCAACACAGCATTTTCACCATAGTGCAGCGTCATGTAAAACGAGGAACCGAAAAATTAAGGTGAAGAAATACATAGAAAAATTAAAAGTTTACTACTCTCAGGCAAGTAAACATGAGGAAATTCAATAGTAAAAATTCTGAATGATTAAATATGAGCTTGTTTTTAGCCGGTAAACTAGTTGTCTTTTTCTGTAATTCTAACATTCTGATAATTTTCAGAAAATTCACTTAAAGCTCAACATTTGAACATACAAACTACTCTTATTCCCAAACGAACAAATTTATTAAAAAATAAAAAATAAAAACAATAAAAATTTAAATAAAATGTTTGAATCTAAATTTGAAAAAACTTTCAAATTTTATGATCTGGATTCTCGAATTAATTGAGGTAATAAACGAAAAATTCATATTTTTCAGATCTGCGAAACTTTGCTATAATAATTTTCAAAATCCATGTAAATTAAAAAAAAAAAATTTTGAGAGTAAAACTGAATAGGAAAGTCCGAATGAAAAAGTGTCGCGATTCTCAGTTAAATATTTCATATCAGTGAAATTAACACCATAAGGGTATTCTTGGAGAAGAAACGTAAATAACAAGTTATCAAGGATATACAGGAAGATGTAACGATAATTTTCTGTATTCTATTGTTACACTGTCTTTCATATCTTTCACTCTATTCCAAATCAGCACATCCAGTCATTAAATGGCATCTTACCAACACATGCGTAGTTAATTTGCCAAGATATCATATTATATTCAACCACCGTATCATTTTTTTCTTTCATAATATACTATTTCCGATGTGACAACATTTTTTGCTAATTTTCTTTGGATTCTTTCCTTCCTTTTCCTTTTCATTAACAAGGTACTCCTGTATATCTTACATGCTCATTATAAATTAAATCTGTTCAATCATCTAATTGGTTCATACCTGTGATATCCCATTCAGCTCCTTTTCTATTCTTCCATCACACTGAATTTTGCACACGGTAAGTTACTTTCTACCTTTCTGCATTCATTACTAAATCTTATACGCTCTACATTAAGCTTACCATCAACTTTACCAACACCTAAGAATCCAGCCTGATCATTCGTTGTACTTTCGACAGATACAGTAAATAAATATTCTAAATAACCTGAAATAATCACTCTTATCAAAATTAGCAACGTATTTTGTTAGTGCTTCTTTCTTGCAGATTATATACTGTATACTGTATAGTTATACACCTTATTTACCAAAATACTAAACACTTAAGGCGTTTTATTTTGATCAAGTGTTCTCGAATTTTAAGAAAATAACGAAAAGAATGTTTCAAGAAACCAGAGAGAAAATTTTTAAGTTTGTCAGAAACGCAGAATCTGCAATCCTGAAAATTATTATGGATATTATTAAATCAACGAATCAACGAATTAAAAACAACGCGTAAGGAGAAACAAGTTCGATGTGAAAGTTTAAATAAACCTTAATTTTGATAGATTTGAACAGTTTAAAAATGGATAAGAAAATAATTCATGGAAAAGACAAAAGTTCGGCAAAATGTGAACATTTTTTGGCATAATGTATGGAGAAAAAATTCAAAATAATGACGTACAGTCAGAGAAAAATAAGATTAAAAACTCTAAACGAGCAGCAGCTCCGTTAGAAATAATAGGTTTCAAACAGGAGAAAATTAGTTACCAATGAAATACCTAGTCGAAAAATTAGTAATCGATCAAATTGATGACGATATTAAACTTTGTGACGATCAACCTAAAATTACGCAGTTTAAAACTATAGTTACCTCTTTCAAAATCGAAAAACTTTATAGAAGTACCGTCCCACCGATCCATTCCAAAATTGGTAGCATGTTACAATAAACTACAGCAAATATATATTTCTTCCAAATTTAAAAACTACTGATTGAAAATTAAGAATTTTATATCCAAAATAAAAACAAAAATAGCTGTATCGGAAGTACTCCAAAATAGATAACATGTTACAATAATACATTATACTGTACACTTTTTGATAATTTTGTAGCTATTGGTCAAAAATTTGGCATTTTATAGCCAAAATGAAAATAAAAATACCGGTAACGGAAGTACCATTCAACCGATCCACACTCAAGTCAGGGCAGGTCCTTGGCTTAGAACCAATATTTGTTTCAAATTTCGTAACTATCGGACAAAAATTGCAACCAGCACCGTGGTAACAAGAAAATGGCCAATAAATAAATAATTTATACATACATGAATTTGAGTTTTTGGAGCCAAAATCTTAACGTCTATATTTATTTTCAGCTTCTCAATAATAAAAACAAATGGAAATTGTTTAGACTTTGTAAAAAATACTTTTCTTCACCATCCTGTATCTCAACCTCTGTGGTAGATAGGAAAAACTTTCATGAATACTTTTATGTTTCAAATTTTATGTAGATAAGTAAACTCTGCACCAAAGTACTTTTATTGCAGATTGCTTAGCTTTTGAGGAGACCTGAAAAAACTAAAAACAGTCGAACACGGTGGGTCCCTCAGTGGAAGCACGGAGTATGGAGTTGGATAATTATTAATCACTAATTGAAAAACAGACCCGCTATCTATTTCACCCATAAAATCGTTTAGAACTATTAATTCCACTTCAAACATTATTTAACTGGGCTTTATAGAAACGAATATTGTAAAAAATAGCATCCTTAACTGATCATCATCATTCATTTCAGCCGGTATTCGTAGAAATTAATCTTTTAAAAACACTTTTCCGAATAATAAGACGATAGTTACCTCGTCGCCGTAATGCCACGGCGGCACCGAAAACTGCAAAGACGGCATGAATACATTCAGTTGCAGCCATCGTACGAATAATTCGGCGCTGGCCTTCTCATTGTAGAAATTACCGCCGATCATATCCGGCAATACGAACGAATAGCCCAGCACATTCATCTGCAACAGCTGTGGAATGACCGAGGTTAGTCCCAAATCATTGGTCCAGTGCGAATCACGATCCATCATGGTCACAAATATTGCATGCTGCTGGGTACCCCGCGCTACACGAGTGTGCACATTCGGATCCAGACTGGCGATCATCTTTACGTACGCTTTGACGATCGTTTCAGGATGGTCGTCGGCCATCCGCTTAAATTTGGCCGGCTGCGGCGAAAACCCACTCTCTCCGCCATCAAATTTGAACGAATCGATGCCGTAGGCCTGACGCAGATGCACCAGTCGTTTGCGAAACCAGTTTCGAGCGTCTATATTCGTGAAATCAATGTAACTGGCGTTACCACGCCACCAACGTATTCGTGTTCGACCGTTTATGCTGCGCACAAAATAACCGTTTTTACGCCCCTGAGCGTACGTAGGCTGACAATCTACATTCACAAAAGGGTGAATCCAAATGGTAACCCTGAAATTCAGCTTCTTTATGCCGCTGACCAACCGTTTCAGGTCCGGAAATTTATTCTCATCAGGCAGTAAACTGCCGTAACATCGTTCCCAATGATCATCGATTTCGATTTGACCACCGTAACCGTGGCCGGCAATTTCCTCAGCGTACTGCATTACTTTTTCTTCGTCAATGCGGTCCTTATAGTGGACCCAAGTCGACCAAATTGGGTTGCTCACGCGTCTAACGTCCGGTATGGTGATTGGTTTTCCGAGGAAGTGTTGGATGGCATGCTCCTGCGCTTTACGCGCATCACCCAATTGGCAAAGGGTGAAATTTAACGCGAGCTTTTTCGATTTCAAATACGGCGGTTTATTTATGGCTATTAACTGGAAAATACGAGCTTTATAGTTCTGGGTGATGAACAACGGAACTGCGTTGTCCACGTAGACATAGTAACCGTTCGACATGAGCCAATAGGGTTCCACAATCGCTTGGTAAAACTGCGATTTCGTCACATACGAGTTGAAATCGAAATCAACTCGGTCGACTGGCCATTTAGACTCCATATGTTCGGGCCCGCCATACAAATGAATACCTCGAATGTCGAAGGTGGCATTTAATGGACCTCCGTTATTCGATGAGTAATTCAACGTTTGGCACTGGTTATTCAGCTTGTTCACGATTAAATATGTTTCATCGACGTATTTACGACATAATTTATTTGGGGTGGAGCAATCGTTGAATGTCGACTTCTTGGGTGTTACTTCGTTGATATTAAAGACGATCTCCAGCGGAGCTGCAGCTGGGGATATATCACAAATATTAGATACCATTAAGCAAATTATGAATAGAGAAAAAAATGAATGTATTCATAACAATTATTCGATAACAGGGGAACGTGCCCAAAAAATTTGTAACCGCACAACTGAAAATATTGATTCTTAAAACTTTAGTAGGACTATTTCACGGTTTTAAAAACCGACTATGGTTCAGTCATTCTAAATTCGATATGAGAAAACACAACACAAGTCAATGGTCGATTCATAACTTTAGATGAAATAGGAACTCCTTCAGCTTGTGTGAATAATGACAAAAAATGAAAAAACAATTAACATTCTCTATTTTCTTAAATCAATTAGAAAAAATTAGAGAAGATTGTTCCTCACAGAATTGATTTTATTATTTCTATTGTGTCATCATGTAGCACACCGCCATTTCATTCTAATTTTTAAAAATCTCACCGAAATAAATCTAGCATCGTTTGAACTGAACGAATTATGGTAAAAATTATTTACAAAAATTACACGATGTATACATCGAAAAGTACGTGTATCAAAATTTTCACTGATTTAGAAGCATCCAATTTCATTTTCTGTATTCATCGAACAAATTAATATGTCTTAGACTCCAGAGTGAGGAAAATATCGGTGAACATTGAAACATGAACAAACGAAAAAAATAGATACATGAAAATCTAAGGATTGTGATGTAGCTGAATAACATTAAACAGATACGACGATACTTGAAAATTTCCCTTGTTTTCAATTTTAGACCTTAAGAACCGTCAAAATTATAACAGAAATTGATTCAAGAATCAAGGTAGGCTAGAAAAAAGAAATGATAAACAAAAATACAATAAATAACTGCACAAACTGATCGATTATTCATAATATTATCAATTCATAATCGTACAACTATTTTTCAGTCAGTTGCGTTCTGCTTACTGAAATTTAAAAATATGGTAATATTTTGAGTTGGGCAGCTATATTTATATTGTATTTTTTTCAGGGAAATTTTTACAATAGTGTTAGCTGTGTCGACTTGATAAATTCATAATCAAAATTCAAAACGTTAATATCGTTTAAATTTTTTGATGAATTTTCGAGTAAATAATTCGAAATTTTTCCTTGATATTCGATATAGTTGAATCACACTAATATTTAACTGCAAATTGTTTATTTTCGTACTAAAATATCATTTGATGTCTATAGATTGAGATTACAGCTTCTATTCTCGGCTGCTCTGTTCATTATATTCTAGCAACGATATAGACATCAATGCCTTACTAGAATGACTTCCAACGCTAATTCGCACATTCCTGTCGTCATCGTTGAGCTGAATGAGGTCGAAAATGGAACATTCTACTACAATACATATTATGGCGATGCAAAAACCAACAGTAATGACTGAAAAATAGATGAAATATGAAAAATTTTAAATGTAGAATCAAATAAAAAACAAAATTCGAATGCAATATACATACGTCTGAAGAAAAACATATTGAGATAAATCAGGAATGACAAACGTATTCAATCACTTGTTTCAGCTGTCAGCTACGTTGGTTCTCAATATGCAAAAAACTGCCGTCTCGAAAATATAATTATGTTCCATCTCAATTACCTTCACTAGATTTCCAGGAAATCCAGGGTTACCGGTTCAGAAACAGTTTCAGCAAGTTTAATTTAATCCTCAAATAATTTAAGATAAACAGCACCGTCAACCAAAAGTACTACAGAAACTGCAATCTCCAACGTAGATAAAGGTTATATTCTATAATAACTAGCTAACTGCCTCTCACCGATTGTCTTAAAAATGAAAGGGATGACGGGATATA